>CM060607.1:22492151-22604651 GCA_030578255.1 Tiaroga cobitis | reverse complement strand
ATATAGGCTATACGCACAATATCGGATTTGGATCGGCCTCGTCTGACCGATACCCGATCCGGCAAAAATGGCCGTATCGGAGCCGATACCGATACTGAGTATCGGATCGATGCATCCCTACTTGCAGGCATTATTATTATTATGAGTTGTATAGGCCTATCATCATTACTAGGCTATTGCTATATAATTGTGAGGTTACATGCTTTTTTGTTGTTGTTATTATTATTATTATTATCATTATTATCATCATCAGTAGGCCTATCATCATTACTAGGCTATTGTTAAAATTGGCAGTAGCACCAGACTTCTAATGTGAGCTTGCAGGCATTTTTAGGGGCCAAGCACCGAAGGTGCGGAGGCACCTATTGTATCTGTTCCGGTTCTTATTAGGGGCCAAGCACCGAAGGTGCGGAGGCACCTATTGTATCTGTTCCGGTTCTTATTATTATTATTATTATTATTCTTCTTCTTCTTCTTCCGACTGGGCGTCTATGGCAGCCCCTAGAACCGTGTCCGGGAAAGTTGTTCCGGTTTGACATTCTGATAGAGGACAGTCCCAACAGTAATTGCACCAATTTTGGTGTCTCTAACTCATTGCCTCTAGCGCCACCACCTGTTCAAAGTTTCAAAATCATTATGCTAATAACTTTTGAACCGTAAGGCCTATCAACAAAATTCTTTTTTCCTCTGATTCCTGAGCTCATTACGATTCGATTGCACCCTATGACGTCATTTTCCGTCATGCAAATTTTCCCGCCATTTTGAATTTTCAGAAAAACCTACTTTTTCGAACTCCTCCTAGGCCGATGCTCAGATTTTCACCAAAATTGCACCAGATCATCTTCAGGCAGTGGGGACAAAAAGTTATGGAATTCAAGTCGATTCGCTCAACAGTTTTCGATAAACGCACAAACTAATTTTACGTAGCGCTTGTGAAAACAGACGTAAGGCTGTATCTCCGCAACGCTTTATCAAATTCAGACCAAACTTGGTACATGTCATCACAAGCATGACCTGAGACTACATGCTGCGTTTCGGCGCAGCGCCACCTACTGGTCCGGAGATATGAAAAATGGCTATTTTTGCTTATAACTTCTCATTGGTTTGTCCAAAAATCATAAATGTGGTCTCGTTAGATTCAGGGAGTCATGCCGAGTCGACTGATATCCAATATTCCCAGATCAGCCATTTTGGCTGTCGGCCATTTTGAATTATGTGCAAAAATGCTGTATTTTCTGAACGCATGAACGAATTGTGACGAAACTCGGTATGGGTCATCAGTACGATGCCCTGAAGGAGCCTGAGAAGTTTCGAAACAGCGCCACCTAGTGGTCAAACGTTACAATTAAATTTGCAAATATGCTAATAACTTTTGAATAAATATGCCTATTGTAATGCCACTGGTCTTATTAGATTCCTTGGGTCATGCCGAGAACATAGATACCAAGTTTGACATATTTGGAAGAACTTCCTGTCCGCCATCTTTATTTACTTTCAAAACCTTCTTTTTCGAACTCCTCCTAGACCATTGGTCCGATTTTCACCAAAATCGAATCATATCATCTCCAGACCATGCTGACTAAAAGTTATGGATTTCGTGACGATAGACAAAACCGTTTTCGTGTAGCGCAGCAGCAAATTTGAGGCATGCTGCCGAAATGACTATTAAGTCTTTATCTCTGCAATGCCTTGACATTTTGACACCAAACTTTGTATGTGTCATTGTCACCTCACTCTGACCACATCACATCGATTTCGTAATTGCGCCACCTATTGGTCGAAAGTGATAATCCATTAAATCATCTTAAAAGTTACTGTATTTATGATTTTTTAGCCATTTGCCCAAAATTCTCTTAAAATGTCTTTAATTGCTCCTTGCTGCAGTTGGTCTGCCACTCCCACCCATGTTGGCATCTGTTGCCGCTTCTTGCGCTTGGCCCCGGTAATGGCTGCTTGCAGCTATATTACCAATTGTATCTGTTCCGGTCCTTATATTCTTCTTCTTCCGACTGGGTGTCTATGGCAGCCCATAGAACCGTGTCCGGGAAAGTTGTTCCGGTTTGACATTCTGATAGAGGACAGTCCCAACAGTAATTGCACCAATTTTGGTGTCTCTAACTCATTGCCTCTAGCGCCACCACCTGTCCAAAGTTTCAAAATCATTATGCTAATAACTTTTGAACCGTATGGCCTATCAACAAAATTCTTTTTTCCTCTGATTCCTGAGCTCATGACGATTCGATTGCACTATATGACGTCATTTTCCGTCATGCAAATTTTCCCGCCATTTTGAATTTTCTGAAAAACCTACTTTTTCGAACTCCTCCTAGGCCGATGCTCAGATTTTCACCAAAATTGCACCAGATCATCTTCAGGCAGTGGGGACAAAAAGTTATGGAATTCAAGTCGATTTGCTTAACAGTTTTCGATAAACGCACAAACTAATTTTACGTAGCGCTTGCGAAAACAGACGTAAGGCTGGATCTCCGCAACGCTTAATTGTATTCAGACTAAAATTGGTACCTGTCATCACAAGCATGAGCTGAGGCTATATGCTGCGTTTCGGCGCAGCGCCACCTACTGGTCTGGAGATATGAAAAATTGCTATTTTGAATTATAACTTCTGAACGGTTTGTCCAAAAATCATAAATGTGGTCTCGTTAGATTCAGGGAGTCATGCCGAGTCGACTGATATCCAATTTTCCCAGATCGGCCATTTTGGCTGTCGGCCATTTTGAATTATGTGCTAAAATGCTGTATTTTCTGAACGCATGAACGAATTGTTACGAAACTCGGTATGGTTCATCAGTACGATACACTGAAGGAGCCTGAGAAGTTTCGAAACAGCGCCACCTAGTGGCCAAAAGTTATAATTAAATTTGCAAATATGCTAATAACTTTTGAATAAATATGCCTATTGTAATGCCACTGGTCTTATTAGATTCATTGGGTCATGCCGAGAACATAGATACCAAGTTTGACATATTTGGAAGAACTTCGTGTCCGCCATCTTTATTTACTTTCAAAACCTTCTTTTTCGAACTCCTCCTAGACCATTGGTCCGATTTTCACCAAAATCGAATCGTATCATCTCCAGACCATGCCGACTAAAAGTTATGGATTTCGTGACGATAGACAAAACCGTTTTCGTGTACCGCAGCAGCAAAGTTTAGGCATGCTGCTAAAATGACTATTAAGTCTTTATCTCTGCAATGCCTTGACATTTTGGCACCAAACTTTGTATGTGTCATTGTCACCTCACTCTGACCACATCACATCGATTTCGTAACTGCGCCACCTATTGGTCGAAAGTCATAATCCATTAAATCATCTTAAAAATTACTGTATATATGATTTTTTAGCCATTTGCCCAAAATTCTCTTAATGTCTTTAATTGCTCCTTGCTGCAGTTGGTCTGCCACTCCCACCCATGTTGGTATCTGTTGCCGCTTCTTGCGCTTGGCCCCGGTAATGGCTGCTTGCAGCTATATTTATTATTATTATTATTCTTCCGACTGGGCATCTATGGCAGCCCATAGAACCGTGTCCGGGGAAGTTGTTTTGGTTTGACATTCTGATAGAGGACAGTCCCAACATCAATTGCACCGATTTTGGTGTCTCTAACTCATTGCCTCTAGCGCCACCACCTGTCCAAAGTTTCACTTTTATTATGCTAATAACTTTTGAACCGTTTGGCCTATCAACAAAATTCTTTTTTCCTCTGATTCCTGAGCTCATGACGATTCGATCGCACCCTATGACGTCATTTTCCGTCATAAAAATATGGCCGCCATTTTGAATTGTCCAAAAAACCTACTTTTGCGAACTCGTCCTAGACGGTTTGTCCGATTCTCACCAAAATTGCACCAGATCATCTCCAGGCATTGGCGACAAAAAGTTATGGAATTCAAGTCGATTCGTCAAACCGCTTTCGATAAACGCGCAAACAAATTTTACGTAGCGCTTGCAAAAACAGACGTAAGGCTGTATCTCCGCAACGCTTAATCGTATTCAGACCAAACTTGGTACATGTCATCACAAGCATGACCTGAGGCTACATGCTGCGTTTCGGCGCAGCGCCACCTACTGGTCCGGAGATATGAAAAACGGCTATTTTCGCTCATAACTTCTGAACGGTTTGTCCAAAAATCATAAAAGTGGTCTCTTTAGATTCAGGGCGTCATGCCGAGTCGACTGATATCCAATTTTCCCAGTTCGGCCATTTTGGCTGTCGGCCATTTTGAATTATGTGCTAAAATGCTGTATTTTTTGAACGCATGAACGAATTGTTACGAAACTCGGTATGGGTCATCAGTTCGATGCCCTGAAGGAGCCTGAGAAGTTTCGAAACAGCGCCACCTAGTGGTAAAATTTATTTTTCAAATGCTTATAACTCTGGCTGTGGTTGACTTATTTTCACGGGAGTCATCTCGTTGAGGTCCTGAATCGTTGCCGAGTCCAGAGATACCAAATATGCTAGGTTTCGACTTACGGTTTGTGTAGCGTTGTAGTTTAGCGCTTAAAAAACATTTGCCGATATCTTCGAAACCGTTAGTCCGATCGAGACGAAACCACCGTCAGAAAATTGGAAACATAGGTCGATAGCTATACGCCAATGCCCAAATGCCAAAATATTGATGGTAAGGGGTCGTAAAATTCAATCAAAGTCACGTAGCGGTCATTTTTTACGTGTTTTTTCACATAAATGTCTATAACTCTGAAGTTAATCGAGATATCTTCACCAAAATTGACACACAGATGTAGGGGCTCACTCTGAGGACACATGAAAAAAATTGTGGGATTTTGCCTCTTGGTGGCGCTATAATAGAACAAAACATGAAAATCCCATTGATTTCAATGCAGTTTTGTGATGTGAAATGCTATACTTAATGAACACATTGCTGTAACATTACGAAACTCAGAATTTGTCACCAGCACCTTGCCTTGAAGGTACTCAAAAGATTTCAAGACAGCGCCACCTGTTGGTCAAAAGTTAAAATTACATTTCCAAAAATGCTAATAACTTTTTTAAAATGTGCTTATTGTAATGACACTGGTCTTAATAGATTCCTTGGGTCATGCCGAGAACATAGATACCAAGTTTGACGTATTTGGACGAACTTCCTGTCCGCCATCTTTATTTAATTTCAAAACCTTCTTTTTCGAACTTCTCCTAGACCATTCGTCCGATTTTCACCAAAATCGAATCGTGTCATCTCCATACCGTGCCGACTAAAAGTTATGGAATTCAAGATGATTCGCTTAACAGTTTTCGTATACCGCAGCAGCAAAGTTGAGGCATGCTGCCGAAATGACTATTAAGTCTTTATCTCTGCAATGCCTTGACATTTTGACACCAAACTTTGTATGTGTCATTGTCACCTCTCTCTGACCACATCACATCGATTTCGTAACTGCGCCACCTATTGGTCGAAAGTGATAATCCATTAAATCATCTTAAAAGTTACTGTATATATGATTTTTTAGCCATTTGCCCAAAATTCTCTTAAAATGTCTTTAATTGCTCCTTGCTGCAGTCGGTCTGCCACTCCCACCCATGTTGGCATCTGTTGCCGCTTCTTGCGCTTGGCTCATGGCTGCTTGCAGCTATATTTATTATTATTATTAGGTGTTCAAGCACGAAGTGCTGAAAACCTATTGTATTCGTTCCGATTTTTATTATTATTATTAGGTGTTCAAGCACGAAGTGCTGAAAACCTATTGTAATTGTACTGATTTTTATTATTATTATTATTATTATTATTATTATTCTTCTGCCGTAAAACGCATCGTGCAGACCAAACCGTAAGTGCTAGAGACTTGAAACTTTGTCAGATGGTAGTACAAAAATCGAGGAGAGGTTATCAAATTATGAGCCCGATTGGCCCATAGGTGGCGCTATAGCAACCAATTGCGCGAAACTGCTCATAACTCCTAAACCGTATGTCGTAGACTCAAGTGTCTTATATCATTAGAAAGCTGAAGACCTGGAGAACAAAACGTATATCTCCGATTTCATTTCCGCCATGATAGATTTTCCGCCATTTTGAATTTTGTCAAAAAACGACTTTTGCGAACTAGTCCCTGGTTTTTTGCCCGATCGAAACCAAACCAGTGCAGAAATGTTCTCTGTAGTCTGAATATCAATAATTATCGAAAAAAAGTTGAATTTTCGATTCGGGGTCGCTAGGGGGTGCAAAATGAACGTTGTGGGAGGAGCCTATTTTATTAAAACGGCTATAACTCCAGAAGTAAATGAGATAAGTTGACCAAACTTGGCACACATGTGTATAAGGACAGTCTGAGGTCACAGTAAAAAAATCGCATCGATTGAGCTCTAGGTGGCGCTATAACATGAAAAAAACATATGGCCACCTAGTGGTTTGTCCGATTGACTTGAAAATTGGTATGCAGTGTCTTGGTCCAAGGCCCCATGTATGTATATGAGGACATTGGCGTATCTCAAAAAACATGGCCGCCATCGGCCAATGAAGTTTGAGCACCTATTAGACAAGGTTAACGGAGGCCAATCGGAACGAAACTCGATGGGCATGTTCGACTCATGGCCCAAGAGGTCTGTAAGAGTTTTGAAAGAAATCGGCCACTAGTTGGCGCTAACGAGTTTTACGGCTCTGTAATCACGTGGTGTTGCACAAATCCCCACAATATGCATATCATTTGATAGATCTCCTCATGCTGAACAACTTTGCCTCTAGAACCATTGCTGTCAATCAAACCGTTCATTAAATATTCACAAATATGTTAAAAACCTACTTTTGCGAACTAGTCCCTGGTTTTTCGCCCGATCGGAACCAGACCAGTCTAGGACAATTCTCTGGACTCTCTAGATCAATAATTATCAAAAAAAAGTTGAACTTTGCCCTTTGGTTCACTGTAACAGGGTCATTTAGAAAAGGGGGCGTGTCAAAATGCACTCAAAAGCCTATAAATCATAAATAAAAACTCAGAACTTCACAAAAATTGATGGGCACATGTGTCATAACATGGTGAAGAAGCATGCAAAGTTTCATGGAGATCGGACAATAGGTGGCGCTATAACTGTTGAAAAGCTTTAAAACCATGTATTTCCTATGGTAAATTGCCTGTATTGGCTGCAAATGGTATGTTCCATCTATGATCTTATAATCTTTATATTATAATGTTCAAAATCAGTGCAGTACAATTCTCTGGACTCTCTAGATCAATAATCATCAGAAAAGGTATAATTTCTTCATTTGAATGGCTATAATAGGGTGTAAGTTGGATGGCTATAACAGCTATATTAGCTTGGATGGCTATAACAGGCAAAAAGTGTTATTTCATCATACTACTACCTAATATTGTTATATATAATTCATATTTAGACTTTATAAAATCATTAGTTTAACATTTACAATCACATTTTGTCCAAATTCATCTATTGCTCTGTACTCTCTAGATCAATAATTATCAGAAAAGGTTTAACTTCTTCATTTGGATGGTCCCCGAAAGCCTATATCTCTTCAATGAATGCTCAGATCTTCTTAAAAACATGTCAGAACATGTGACTCTAAAGAAGATAAGAAATAATGCATCTATGAGAGTTAAAAAGGAGAAAATTATAAAAAAACAAATGGCATATTAACCCAATAAGTGGTATACTACTGCCCCCTGCTGTTTAAAATAGTCATTTTGTCATGATTCTAACTAATATTATTCTATAATTCTAATTTAGACTTGATAAAATCACTATTTTAATATTTACACTCACATTTTGTCAATTCATCTATTGCAGAATTACTATTGACAGTTGTATCACAGCAAAAGATGTACAATTCATCTATTGCTCTGTACTCTCTAGATCAATAATTATCAGAAAAGGTATAACTTCTTCATTTGGATGGTCCCCGAAAGCCTATATCTCTTCAATGAATGCTCAGATCTTCTTAAAAACACGTCAGAACATGTGACTCTAAAGAAGATAAGAAATAATGCATCTATGACAGTTAAAAAGGAGTAAATGATAAAAAACAAATGGCATATTAACCCAATAAGTGGTATACTACTGCCCCCTGCTGTTTAAAATAGTCATTTTGTCATGATTCTAACTAATATTATTCTATAATTCTAATTTAGTGACTTTATAAAATCACTATTTTAACATTTACACTCACATTTTGTCAATTCATCTATTGCAGAATTACTATTGACAGTTGTATCACAGTTACAAATGGGAATCCTAAAGTGAAAGTAAAAACGCTGTCCGCCATTTAGGCCACGCCCCCCCAGTACAAATTCACTCATAACTCGAAAACAGAAAGTCACTGCGCGCTCAAATTTTGATGGTAAGGTCCTCTCGGGAATCTTGATCGAAATCTATCGTCGCGGGGCTCGGGAGCGCCCCCCCCCCCCCCCCGCGGATCGCTAATCCGTGAGACCTCCGACTTGGAACGGCTGTAACTCCCGATCTAGACCACCTAGATTCTTGAGGGAGAGCTTGTTGGAAAGGGCCCGTCCTCGTCTAGCTTCGATTCGAGTATGGTGCGATTTGGCCTGGGCATTCCCGAGATATAAGCCCACAAAGATATGCATTTCAACGGACATTACTCTCGGACCCAATCACTCAGCAACACTGGGATGGTCTTGTTCAAGAGGGCTCCTCTAACACTATCTAATTTCTGAGTTTCAGATTTTTTCACTTTCTTGTTCCCGAGATATAAGTAAAAAAAAACGAATTTCTTGTCATTCATTTCAACCGTTTCTGTAGGCTGTAAAACCGATGTTGTCCACTAGAGGGAGAAACAGCATTAGAATTCTTTAATCTTTTTAACCAGATTTCAGCAATGGCTAACAAACAAATGCTTAAAGATATTTATTATGTTGGAAACAATATTTATAATAAATAATATAATATTAAATAATGATTTATTAGAAAATTTAATATTTTTACATCACAAATAAACATCTGAAATGCTTAACACTAGAAGTGCCAGAATTCCATAACTACTAGAACTGCCACAAGCGGTCATTTTGACCATTAGATTGCAATCTCTATATCTTTAATGATAAATACCCAATTGAGAGATTAATGCATTTATTGTATTAGGATATCTTTTAAAAACAAAACACTAAACTGTACATTTAAAAAAGTTTAATTATACATTTATAAATATAGTAGCCCGTAATTATCGCATATTCAGAACAGATTGGCCTAGCTACATTTCCATATTCAACATAACTCAGAACAAGATAATAACAACTAAAAGTATCTTATTTAGATATTCTTTTGACAGTGAGAGAGACAATGTCACGGTTTATGAATTCGCTGTCTCCTTTCTCGTCTTGTTGTGTGTGTGTGTGTGTGTGTGTGTGCGTGTGTCATTGCAGCTGATCAGCATGCCCGCTCTGATCAACGCGCCAGCTGCAACTGATCAGCATTCGACCCTTTTTAGTGTTACTGTTGTCGCCTAGTCTTTGTCAGATCGTTGTAGATTTTTCCTGCGTGTTTGTTCCCTGCCTGTATCCCTTTTCCGTGTGTTATCCTGTGTTCAGCACTCCATGGTTCTACACGCAGCGTCCCTGTGCTGCCAAGGGCTTCATACCGGACATTTACACACCTTAACTCTCCCAGCATCTGACCAGCTCTCAATAAACATATCTGTCATTTTGCAATTGAATCTTCTGATTATTTCCTAATACACAAAGGTCAACCGCGAGAAATGTAACAAAAGAATACCGCGAAATTCAGTGCGGTCAATATGACCGTCTATGGCCGAAATAGGTAAATATGTTCATTTGTTTTTTTGCCTTATGTGTAATTTATATTAAAAACATTTTAAATGAAAATACAGGCACTTTTAGGAAAAGTCAGGTACGAGCAGGATTTTATTTATTTTTTCAACAAAGTTATTGCAGATATAAAATTCAAAACGGTCAAAATGACCGCCGTGGCCGTTCTAGTGTTAAGGACCACAAAAAGAGATTTTCACAATATCATAACCCAAAATTGTGTGTGTGTGTGTGTGTGTGTAAGCATGCATAATGGAATTCACATTGAAAGACTGGTTGGCTTTAGTGTACAATACTGATTAAACCAAGTAGTTCAAAATAAAAGTGGTACTATAGCAATAAGTGGTCTTCTACTACCCTCTGCTGGACATTATACTTATTAATAGTCTTTTCACATGTGCTTTTGCATTCATATATTTAGACACTAAAAAATAACCTTATGTGACAATTACTATAATAACACAATCATATTTTGTCTTTCAATTCACTTTACTGTTCTGAAGCTTCACATAATTGCTAACAACGTGGTAAATCATAGTAAATAATGCTACAATCCTGCTTAATCATTCTAGAATGTGGTATATTATGATAAATTATTGTGTAACATTCGGTCACAACAAGGTAACATCAAGGTAAACTAAGACAAATCATTTACATTTACATTTAGTCATTTAGCAGACGCTTTTATCCAAAGCGACTTACAACTGAGGACTAAACCAACAGACTGATCTCATAAAATTGCGTGTGTATGACACGCCAATTCGTATTTCCATTTTTGGCGTGCTATCAACACGCACAATCGCTTTTCAGCGTGTTTATGAACGCAGTTGACTTAACGTTATTACTGTATATATAAATATATGACCTACCTCCACCCCGTCCCTAAACCTACCCGTCACTGGGGTTAATAGCATTTATGAGTCTTCCCCTACCATCCTAGGGAAAAAAAAATATCGCTCCCCAGATGTAAATCTACATTTTGCTTCGTTTCGCTCGGAAATTTAATGGCGTGTACATATACGCGGAATCACTTGGACATTAATGGCGTAGACATACACGCATACACGCGGATATCTCAAAATGCGTATAGATAACACGCCACTTGACTTAAAAGTGGCGTGTCTGTTTACGCAAAAGTCATGATGTCATGTTGAAACCAAGCGAGTCATCGTGAATAGACAAAAACAACGCAAGAAGTGCTCAAAATACAAAGTTCAGACATTGCTCGGAGTAGCATAAGCCAGATAAGCAAGGATTCAAGGAAAAGGAAAGAATTTTTTTTATTTTTTTTTATGTTTAAGTGCTCACGGAAGAGATGAGTTTTCAGTTGTCTTTTGAATGCTGTCAGGGATTCTGCATTCCGGATGAGGGTGGGCAGATCATTCCTGAAATATGAATCCTGAAGGACAATTGCAGTAAACATTTCTTTTTTTCCATCACATAGTTCAAATATCTGTATCTACAACAGAATGTGTGTGTGTAGTCCTAGGTTTCTAAATAAATGCTGAATAATCTGATTAATACTTTAAAAACACATTATGTGAAATGCTTATAGACCATTAAAGTATATTTTCATAATGACACATCGCAATAGCATTGAAAACCACAACAACAACATTTGCCTTTATTTGTGTGTGTGTGTGTGTGTGTGTGTGTGTGTGACAGAGAGAGAGCATAATGTCTAAATATGAGTGCAAAAGCACCTGTGAAAAGACTTTATTAAATAAGTATAATGTCCAGCAGAGGGCAGTAGAAGACCACTTATTGGCTCACTTTCATTTTGACAGACTTGATTTTCACCAGTATTCTGTTTTTTCCTTATTAACTATTATAAAACAATCATATTTTGTCAGAGTTTATCACTTCATTTGTTCTGATGCTTCACACAATTGCTAGCAACGTGGTAAATCATGGTAAATCACGATAGAAACATGGTAAATCATTGTAAACAATACTATTACATGGTGTGTCATGGCAAATCATGCTACAATCCTGCGGTAAATCATTCTAGAATGTGGTATATCATGGTAAATCATCCTATAACATGGTAAATCATGCAAGAATCATATTAAATCATACTAGAATATGTTCAATTGTGGTAAATCATGCTAGAACAGGGTAAATCATGGTGAATCAGACTAGAACTTGGTATATCATGGTAAACTGGTAAATCATGCTAGATTCATGGTAAACTATACTGGAAAATTGTAAATAATGAAAAATCACACTGAAATGTGGTATATCATGGTAAATCATGCTAAAACATGGTCTATTCTATCTATGATCTCAGTGGTTAAATGCTTGCTACATACAACTTAATGTCTTTTGATGCTTTTGTGCTTAACGGCCTTAAAGGCCTTAACTGCTTGAACACCGCTAAATGCTGCTTGCAGCTTTAATTATTATTATTATTCTCCTGTAAAACGCATCGTGCAGCCCAAACCGTAAGAGCTGGAGAGTTGAAACTTTGTCAGATGGTAGTACAAAAATCGAGGAGAGGTTATCAAAGTATGAGCCCGATTGGCCTATAGGTGGCGCTACAGCGATCAATTGCGCAAAACTGCTCATAACTCCTAAACCGTATGTCGTAGACTCAAGTGTCTTATATCATTGGAAAGCTGGAGGCCTGGAGTAAAAAATGTATATCTCCGATTTCATTTCCGGTATGCAAATTTTTCCGCCATTTTGAATTTTGTCAAAAACCTAATTTTGCGAACTAGTCCCTGGTTTTTCGCCCAATCAAAACCAAACAAATGTATACATGTTCTCTGGAGTCTGAATATCAATTATTATCGAAAAAAAGTTGAATTTTCGATTTCTGGTTGCTAGGGGGAGTAAAATGATCGTTGTGGGAGGAGCCTATTTTACTAAAATGGCTTTAACTCGAAAAGTAAATGAGATATCTTCACCAAACTCAAGAGACATGTGTATGAGGACAGTCTGAGGTCACAGTAAAAAGATCGCGACAATCGAACACTAGGTGGCGCAATAACATTAAAAAAACATAAAAAGGGCTATGACCCCCTGACCGTTAGTCCGATTGACTTGAAAATTGGTATGCAGTGTCTTGGTCCAAGGCCCCATGTATGTGTATGAGGAAATTGGCGTATCTCAAAAAACATGGCCGCCATTGGCCAATGAATTTGAGCACCTATGAGACGAGGTTAACGAAGGCCAATCGGAACGAAACTCGATGGGCATGTTCCACTCATGGCCCTAGAGGTCTGTAAGAGTTTTGAAAGAAATCGGCCACTAGTTGGCGCTAACGAGTTTTACGGCTCTGTAATCACGTGGTGTTGCACACATCCCCACAATATGCATATCATTTGATAGATCTCCTCATGCTGAACAACTTTGCCTCTAGAACCATTGCTGTTAATCAAACCGTTCATTAAATATTCACGAATATGTTAAAAACCTACTTTTGCGAACTAGTCCCTGGTTTTTCGCCCGATCGGAACCAGACCAGTCTAGGACAATTCTCTGGACTCTCTAGATCAATAATTATCGAAAAAAAGTTGAACTTTGCCCTTTGGTTTGCTATAACAGGGTCATTACAAAAAGGGGCGTGTCAAAACATACTCAAAAGCCTATAAATCATAAATAAAAACCCAGAACTTCACAAAAATTGGTGAGCATATGTGACATAACATCATGAACAAGCATGCAAAGTTTTATGGAGATCGGACAATAGGTGGCGCTATAACTGTTGAAAAGCTTTAAAACCATGTATTTGCTATGGTAAATTGCCTGTATTGGCTGTAAATGGTATGTTCCATCTATGATCTTATAATCTTTATATTATAATGTTCAAAATCAGTGCAGTACAATTCTCTGGACTCGCTAGATCAATAATCATCAGAAAAGGTATAATTTCTTCATTTGAATGGCTATAATAGGGTGTAAGTTGGATGGCTATAACAGCTATAATAGCTTGGATGGCTATAACAAGCAATAAGTGTTATTTCATCATACTACTACCTAATATTGTTATATATAATTCATATTTAGACTTTATAAAATCATTAGTTTAACATTTACAATCACATTTTGTCCAAATTCATCTATTGCTCTGTACTCTCTAGATCAATAATTATCAGAAAAGGTATAACTTCATCATTTGGATGGTCCCCGAAAGCCTATATCTCTTTAATGAATGCTCAGATCTTCTTAAAAACATGTCAGAACATGTGACTCTAAAGAAGATAAGAAATAATGCATCTATGACAGTTAAAAAGGAGAAAATTATAAAAAAACAAATGGCATATTAACCCAATAAGTGGTATACTACTGCCCCCTGCTGTTTAAAATAGTCATTTTGTCATGATTCTAACTAATATTATTCTATAATTCTAATTTAGACTTGATAAAATCACTATTTTAATATTTACACTCACATTTTGTCAATTCATCTATTGCAGAATTACTATTGACAGTTGTATCACAGCAATAGATGTACAATTCATCTATTGCTCTGTACTCTCTAGATCAATAATTATCAGAAAAGGTATAACTTCTTCATTTGGATGGTCCCCGAAAGCCTATATCTCTTCAATGAATGCTCAGATCTTCTTAAAAACATGTCAGAACATGTGACTCTAAAGAAGATAAGAAATAATGCATCTATGACAGTTAAAAAGGAGAAAATGATAAAAAACAAATGGCATATTAACCCAATAAGTGGTATACTACTGCCCCCTGCTGTTTAAAATAGTCATTTTGTCATGATTCTAACTAATATTATTCTATAATTGTAATTTAGACTTGATAAAATCACTATTTTAACATTTACACTCACATTTTGTCAATTCATCTATTGCAGAATTACTATTGACAGTTGTATCACAGTTACAAATGGGAATCCTAAAGTGAAAGTAAAAACGCTGTCCGCCATTTAGGCCACGCCCCCCCAGTACAAATTCACTCATAACTCGAAAACAGAAAGTCACTGCGCGCTCAAATTTTGATGGTAAGGTCCTCTCGGGAATCTTGATCGAAATCTATCGTCGCGGGGCTCGGGAGCGCCCCCCCCCCCCGCGGATCGCTAATCCGTGAGACCTCCGACTTGGAACGGCTGTAACTCCCGATCTAGACCGCCTAGATTCTTGAGGGAGAGCTTGTTGGAAAGGGCCCGTCCTCGTCTAGCTTCGATTCGAGTATGGTGCGATTTGGCCTGGGCATTCCCGAGATATAAGCCCACAAAGATATGCATTTCAACGGACATTACTCTCTGACCCATTGACCCAGCAACACCGGGATGGTCTTGTTCAACAGGGCTCCTCGAACACTATCTAAGTTCTGAGTTTCAGATTTTTTCACTTTCTCGTTCCCGAGATATAAGTGAAAAACCAAATTTCCTGTCATTCATTTCAACCGTTTATGTAGGCTGTAAAACCGATGTTGTCCACTAGAGGGAGCAACAGCATTAGAATTCTTTAATCTTTTTAACCAGATTTCAGCAATGGCTAACAAACGCTTAAAGATATTTATTATGTTGGAAATAATATTTATAATAAATAATATAATATTAAATAATGATTTATTAGAAAGTTTAATATTTTTACATCACAGATAAACATCTGAAATGCCTAACACTAGAAGTGCCAGAATTCCATAACTACTAGAACTGCCACAAGCGGTCATTTTGACCATTAGATTGCAATCTCTATATCTTTAATGATAAATACCCAATTGAGAGATTAATGCATTTATTGTATTAGGATATCTTTTAAAAACAAAACACTAAACTGTACATTTAAAAAAGTTTAATTATACATTTATAAATATAGTAGCCCGTAATTATCGCATATTCAGAACAGATAGGCCTAGCTACATTTCCATATTCAACATAACTCAGAACAAGATAATAACAACTAAAAGTATCTTATTTAGATATTCTTTTGACAGTGAGAGAGACAATGTCACGGTTTATGAATTCGCTGTCTCCTTTCTCGTCTTGTTGTGTGTGTGTGTGTCATTGCAGCTGATCAGCATGCCCGCTCTGATCAACGCGCCAGCTGCAACTGATCAGCATTCGACCCTTTTTAGTGTTACTGTTGTCGCCTAGTCTTTGTCAGATCGTTGTAGATTTTTCCTGCGTGTTTGTTCCCTGCCTGTATCCCTTTTCCGTGTGTTATCCCGTGTTCAGCACTCCATGGTTCTACACGCAGCGTCCCTGTGCTGCCAAGGTCTTCATACCGGACATTTACACACCTTAACTCTCCCAGCATCTGACCAGCTCTCAATAAACATATCTGTCATTTTGCAATTGAATCTTCTGATTATTTCCTAATACACAAAGGTCAACCGCGAGAAATGTAACAAAAGAATACCGCGAAATTCAGTGCGGTCAATATGACCGTCTATGGCCGAAATAGGTAAATATGTTCATTTGTTTTTTTGCCTTATGTGTAATTTATATTAAAAACATTTTAAATGAAAATACAGACACTTTTAGGAAAAGTCAGGTACGAGCAGGATTTTATTTATTTTTTCAACAAAGTTATTGCAGATATAAAATTCAAAACGATCAAAATGACCGCCGTGGCCGTTCTAGTGTTAAGGACCACAAAAAGAGACTTTCACAATATCATAACCCAAAATTGTGTGTGTGTGTGTGTGTGTGTGTGTAAGCATGCATAATGGAATTCACATTGAAAGACTGGTTGGCTTTAGTGTACAATACTGATTAAACCAAGTAGTTCAAAATAAAAGTGGTACTATAGCAATAAGTGGTCTTCTACTACCCTCTGCTGGACATTATACTTATTAATAGTCTTTTCACATGTGCTTTTGCATTCATATATTTAGACACTAAAAAATAACCTTATGTGACAATTACTATAATAACACAATCATATTTTGTCTTTCAATTCACTTTACTGTTCTGAAGCTTCATATAATTGCTAACAACGTGGTAAATCATGCTACAATCCTGCTTAATCATTCTAGAATGTGGTATATTATGATAAATTATTGTGTAACATTCGGTCACAACAAGGTAACATCAAGGTAAACTAAGACAAATCATTTACATTTACATTTACATTTAGTCATTTAGCAGACGCTTTTATCCAAAGCGACTTACAACTGAGGACTAAACCAAGCGAGTCATCGTGAATAGACAAAAACAACGCAAGAAGTGCTCAAAATACAAAGTTCAGACATTGCTCGGAGTAGCATAAGCCAGATAAGCAAGGATTTAAGGAAAAGGAAAGAATTTTTTTAATTTTTTTTATGTTTAAGTGCTCACGGAAGAGATGAGTTTTCAGTTGTCTTTTGAATGCTGTCAGGGATTCTGCATTCCGGATGAGGGTGGGCAGATCATTCCTGAAATATGAATCCTGAAGGACAATTGCAGTAAACATTTCTTTTTTTCCATCACATAGTTCAAATATCTGTATCTACAACAGAATGTGTGTGTGTAGTCCTAGGTTTCTAAATAAATGCTGAATAATCTGATTAATACTTTAAAAACACATTATGTGAAATGCTTATAGACCATTAAAGTATATTTTCATGACACATCCCAATAGCATTGAAAACCACAACAACAACAACATTTGTCTTTATTTGTGTGTGTGTGTGTGTGTGTGTGTGAGAAAGAGAGAGCATAATGTCTAAATATGAGTGCAAAAGCACCTGTGAAAAGACTTTATTAAATAAGTATAATGTCCAGCAGAGGGCAGTAGAAGACCACTTATTGGCTCACTTTCATTTTGACAGACTTGATTTTCACCAGTATTCTGTTTTTTCCTTATTAACTATTATAAAACAATCATATTTTGTCAGAGTTTATCACTTCATTTGTTCTGATGCTTCACACAATAGCTAGCAACGTAGTAAATCATAGTAAATCACGATAGAAACATGGTAAATCATTGTAAACAATACAATTACACGGTGTATCATGGCAAATCATGCTACAATCCTGCGGTAAATCATTCTAGAATGTGGTATATCATGATAAATCATCCTATAACATGGTAAATCATGCAAGAATCATATTAAATCATACTAGAATATGTTCAATTGTGGTAAATCATGCTAGAACAGGGTAAATCATGGTGAATCATACTAGAACTTGGTATATCATGGTAAACTATGGTAAATCATGCTAGATTCATGGTAAACTATACTGGAAAATTGTAAATAATGAAAAATCACACTGAAATGTGGTATATCATGGTAAATCATGCTAAAACATGGTCTATTCTATCTATGATCTCAGTGGTTAAATGCTTGCTACATACAACTTAATGTCTTTTGATGCTTTTGTGCTTAACGGCCTTAAAGGCCTTAACTGCTTGAACACCGCTAAATGCTGCTTGCAGCTTTAATTATTATTATTATTCTTCTTCTTCTTCTTCCGACTGGGCGTCTATGGCAGCCCCTAGAACCGTGTCCGGGAAAGTTGTTCCGGTTTGACATTCTGATAGAGGACAGTCCCAACAGTAATTGCACCAATTTTGGTGTCTCTAACTCATTGCCTCTAGCGCCACCACCTGTTCAAAGTTTCAAAATCATTATGCTAATAACTTTTGAACCGTAAGGCCTATCAACAAAATTCTTTTTTCCTCTGATTCCTGAGCTCATGACGATTCGATTGCACCCTATGACGTCATTTTCCGTCATGCAAATTTTCCCGCCATTTTGAATTTTCAGAAAAACCTACTTTTTCGAACTCCTCCTAGGCCGATGCTCAGATTTTCACCAAAATTGCACCAGATCATCTTCAGGCAGTGGGGACAAAAAGTTATGGAATTCAAGTCGATTCGCTCAACAGTTTTCGATAAACGCACAAACTAATTTTACGTAGCGCTTGTGAAAACAGACGTAAGGCTGTATCTCCGCAACGCTTTATCGAATTCAGACCAAACTTGGTACATGTCATCACAAGCATGACCTGAGACTACATGCTGCGTTTCGGCGCAGCGCCACCTACTGGTCCGGAGATATGAAAAATGGCTATTTTTGCTTATAACTTCTGATTGGTTTGTCCAAAAATCATAAATGTGGTCTCGTTAGATTCAGGGAGTCATGCCGAGTCGACTGATATCCAATATTCCCAGATCAGCCATTTTGGCTGTCGGCCATTTTGAATTATGTGCAAAAATGCTGTATTTTCTGAACGCATGAACGAATTGTTACGAAACTCGGTATGGTTCATCAGTACGATGACCTGAAGGAGCCTGAGAAGTTTCGAAACAGCGCCACCTAGTGGTCAAAAGTTACAATTAAATTTCCAAAAATGCTAATAACTTTTGAAAAAATATGCCTATTGTAATGACACTGGTCTTAATAGATTCCTTGGGTCATGCTGATAACATAGATACCAAGTTTGACGTATTTGGATGAACTTCCTGTCCGCCATTTTTTATTTACTTTCAAAACCTACTTTTGCGAACTTGTCCTAGACGGTTCGTCCGATTTTCACCCAAATCGAATCATATCATCTCCAGACCATGCCGACTAAAAGTTATGGAATTCAAGATGATTCGCTTAACAGTTTTCGTATACCGCAGCAGCAAAGTTGAGGCATGCTGCCGAAATGACTATTAAGTCTTTATCTCTGCAATGCCTTGACATTTTGACACCAAACTTTGTATGTGTCATTGTCACCTCTCTCTGACCACATCACATCGATTTCGTAACTGCGCCACCTATTGGTCGAAAGTGATAATCCATTAAATCATCTTAAAAGTTACTGTATATATGATTTTTTAGCCATTTGCCCAAAATTCTCTTAAAATGTCTTTAATTGCTCCTTGCTGCAGTTGGTCTGCCACTCCCACCCATGTTGGCATCTGTTGCCGCTTCTTGCGCTTGGCCCCGGTAATGGCTGCTTGCAGCTATATTACCAATTGTATCTGTTCCGGTTCTTATAATCTTCTTCTTCCGACTGGGTGTCTATGGCAGCCCATAGAACCGTGTCCGGGAAAGTTGTTCCGGTTTGACATTCTGATAGAGGACAGTCCCAACAGTAATTGCACCAATTTTGGTGTCTCTAACTCATTGCCTCTAGCGCCACCACCTGTCCAAAGTTTCAAAATCATTATGCTAATAACTTTTGAACCATAAGGCCTATCATCAAAATTCTTTTTTCCTCTGATTCCTGAGCTCATGACGATTCGATTGCACCCTATGACGTCATTTTCCGTCATGCAAATTTTTCCGCCATTTTGAATTTTCAGAAAAACCTACTTTTTCGAACTCCTCCTAGGCCGATGCTCAGATTTTCACCAAAATTGCACCAGATCATCTTCAGGCAGTGGGGACAAAAAGTTATGGAATTCAAGTTGATTCGCTTAACAGTTTTCGATAAACGCACAAACTAATTTTACGTAGCGCTTGTGAAAACAGACGTAAGGCTGTATCTCCGCAACGCTTAATCATATTCAGACCAAACTTGGTACCTGTCATCACAAGCATGACCTGAGGCTACATGCTGCGTTTCGGCGCAGCGCCACCTACTGGTCCGGAGATATGAAAAATTGCTATTTCGGCTTATAACTTCTGAACGGTTTGTCCAAAAATCATAAAAGTGGTCTCGTTAGTTTCAGGGAGTCATGCCGAGTCGACTGATATCCAATTTTCCCAGATCGGCCATTTTGGCTGTCGGCCATTTTGAATTATGTGCTAAAATGCTGTATTTTTTGAACGCATGAACGCATTGTTACGAAACTCGGTATGGTTCATCAGTACGATACCCTGAAGGAGCCTGAGAAGTTTCGAAACAGCGCCACCTAGTGGTCAAAAGTTATAATAAAATTTGCAAATATGCTAATAACTTTTGAATAAATATGCATATTGTAATGCCACTGGTCTTATTAGATTCCTTGGGTCATGCCGAGAACATAGATACCAAGTTTGACATATTTGGAAGAACTTCCTGTCCGCCATCTTTATTTACTTTCAAAACCTTCTTTTTCGAACTCCTCCTAGACCATTGGTCCGATTTTCACCAAAATCAAATCGTATCATCTCCAGACCATGCCGACTAAAAGTTATGGATTTCGTGACGATAGACAAAACCGTTTTCGTGTACCACAGCAGCAAAGTTGAGGCATGCTGCCAAAATGACTATTAAGTCTTTATCTCTGCAATGCCTTGACATTTTGACACCAAACTTTGTATGTGTCATTGTCACCTCACTCTGACCACATCACGTCGATTTTGTAACTGCGCCACCTATTGGTCGAAAGTCATAATCCATTAAATCATCTTAAAAGTTACTGTATATATGATTTTTTTAGCCATTTGCCCAACATTCTCTTAATGTCTTTAATTGCTCCTTGCTGCAGTTGGTCTGCCACTCCCACCCATGTTGGCATCTGTTGCCGCTTCTTGCGCTTGGCCCCGGTAATGGCTGCTTGCAGCTATATTTCTTCTTCTTCTTCTTCTTCTTCTTCCGACTGGGCGTCTATGGCAGCCCCTAGAACCGTGTCCGGGAAAGTTGTTCCGGTTTGACATTCTGATAGAGGACAGTCCCAACAGTAATTGCACCAATTTTGGTGTCTCTAACTCATTGCCTCTAGCGCCACCACCTGTTCAAAGTTTCAAAATCATTATGCTAATAACTTTTGAACCGTAAGGCCTATCAACAAAATTCTTTTTTCCTCTGATTCCTGAGCTCATGACGATTCGATTGCACCCTAAGACGTCATTTTCCGTCATGCAAATTTTCCCGCCATTTTGAATTTTCAGAAAAACCTACTTTTTCGAACTCCTCCTAGGCCGATGCTCAGATTTTCACCAAAATTGCACCAGATCATCTTCAGGCAGTGGGGACAAAAAGTTATGGAATTCAAGTCGATTCGCTCAACAGTTTTCGATAAACGCACAAACTAATTTTACGTAGCGCTTGTGAAAACAGACGTAAGGCTGTATCTCCGCAACGCTTTATCAAATTCAGACCAAACTTGGTACATGTCATCACAAGCATGACCTGAGACTACATGCTGCGTTTCGGCGCAGCGCCACCTACTGGTCCGGAGATATGAAAAATGGCTATTTTTGCTTATAACTTCTGATTGGTTTGTCCAAAAATCATAAATGTGGTCTCGTTAGATTCAGGGAGTCATGCCGAGTCGACTGATATCCAATATTCCCAGATCAGCCATTTTGGCTGTCGGCCATTTTGAATTATGTGCAAAAATGCTGTATTTTCTGAACGCATGAACGAATTGTTACGAAACTCGGTATGGTTCATCAGTACGATGCCCTGAAGGAGCCTGAGAAGTTTCGAAACAGCGCCACCTAGTGGTCAAAAGTTACAATTAAATTTCCAAAAATGCTAATAACTTTTGAAAAAATATGCCTATTGTAATGACACTGGTCTTAATAGATTCCTTGGGTCATGCTGATAACATAGATACCAAGTTTGACGTATTTGGATGAACTTCCTGTCCGCCATTTTTATTTACTTTCAAAACCTACTTTTGCGAACTTGTCCTAGACGGTTCGTCCGATTTTCACCCAAATCAAATCATATCATCTCCAGACCATGCTGACTAAAAGTTATGGATTTCGTGACGATAGACAAAACCGTTTTCGTGTAGCGCAGCAGCAAATTTGAGGCATGCTGCCGAAATGACTATTAAGTCTTTATCTCTGCAATGCCTTGACATTTTGACACCAAACTTTGTATGTGCCATTGTCACCTCACTCTGACCACATCACATCGATTTCGTAACTGCGCCACCTATTGGTCGAAAGTGATAATCCATTAAATCATCTTAAATGTTACTGTATTTATGATTTTTTAGCCATTTGCCCAAAATTCTCTTAAAATGTCTTTAATTGCTCCTTGCTGCAGTTGGTCTGCCACTCCCACCCATGTTGGCATCTGTTGCCGCTTCTTGCGCTTGGCCCCGGTAATGGCTGCTTGCAGCTATATTTATTATTATTACTATTATTATTATTATTATTATTATTATGAGTAGTATAGGTCTATCATTATTACAAGGCTATTGCTATATAATTATGAGGTTACATGCTTTATTGTTGTTGTTATTATTATTATTATCATCAGTAGGCCTATTATCATTACTAGGCTATTGCTATATAATTAGGTGATGTTAATGTGAGACCTGAGCCTGCTTTGCCTTGCAAAGATCCTCAATTCTTGGCTCAATGTTTGATAAGCATAGCCTCAAATCATCCTCGATTTGTGCACGATTGCGGTATTTTGTTTTGAGTGCAGTCATTTTTGAGAATCCTGCCTCACACAAATATGTCGACGCGAAAGGAAGGAGAATCTTCAAGGCGACGTCACAGAGTTCAGGGTATTCCTGCATCAATGCTGCCCAGAATGACGAAAGAGGACAGGAGCTAAAGAGTTCCTTCAGTCTACTGTCACTCTTCAGCTCAATAAGCTGTTCCTGCATATCAATTGATAGCTCGTTTGCTGTGCACACAAACGGATCTCGAAGCCATGTAAAAGAGCGATAATCTTTAAAGTACGTCGCAAATTGTTTTCTCATTGCTGACAGGTGCTCAGACGCTGATTGAAATAGGGAGGAGAAATCGTGTGACGTGCCTGCATCAGTTATAAAGTCTGTAAGGCAGGGGAACATGTCGCAGTTCCCTCGACTTATGCGGCCATGCCAGAGGTCTAGTTTTTGTGTGAAGGCTTGCACTTTGTCTGCAAGGAGCAAAATATGAGTTTCGCGGCCTTGCAAAGACAGGTTGAGGCCATTCAAGCGGTCAAACATATCGACCAAATAGGACAGAGACGCAAGCCACATAGTGTCATCCAGATGCTTCGCCAGATCTGATTTGATTTCTGTCAAAAACCACTTCACCTCCTCTCGCAGCTCATACAACCGCTGTAACACCCGCCCCCTGGAGAGCCAGCGAACTTCAGTGTGCAGAAGCAGCTGTTCGTGCCCTGACCCCATCTCCTGGCAGAGGACCCCAAACAAGCGAGAGTTTAGCGGCCGTGATTTTATGAGATTTATTATTTTGACGGATTGGTTAAGCACGGAGTCAAAGAGAACCGGCATTTTTTTAGCAGCTAGTGCTTCGCGATGGACCATGCAGTGTGTCCATTTCACAAGTGGAGCTACTTGCTGAACGCGAGCAGCTAGGCCACGCTCACGCCCCGTCATTGCCTGCGCACCATCCGTGCATAGGCCAACGATGCGGTCCCAAGCCAAACCATTTTCGCGGATAAAAATGTTAAGGACATTGAAAATGGCTTCTCCTGTCGTGTGCGACTGAAGAGGCCGGCAAAACAGGACATCCTCCTCAATCACCTTGTCCCGCAGATACCTGACATAGGTGAGGAGCTGTGCCTGCCCAGCAACATCAGTGGATTCGTCCAGCTGCAGCGCGTAGTAAGGACTCTTTTTTACGAACTCTATCAGTTGATCTCTGATATCGTTGGACATGTCTACAATTCTCCTAGCGACTGAGTCATTGGACAGTGGTACTGCACCGAGTTTGGCTGCTGCACTATCGCCTATCATTATTCTGCACATGTCTTGCGCTGCCGGCAAAATGAGAGTCTCTGCGATTGTATGCGGTTTACCCAGTTTACTGATCCTTTTGGCCACTACATACGATGCCTCCAAACACTGTTTAGACACAGTGCTGTGCACTGAAATGGTTGCCTGTTGCTGATGGAGGCCATCAAGCTTTCTTTTAAAATATTCAGCTGGTTTATTTTTAATGCCAGCACGCTTTGTTTCGAGGTGCCTTTTTAATTTGCAGGGCTTCATACTGTCATTTGCCAGCACCTCGGCACACACGACACACTGAGGTCTCAGATCAGCCGTGACTGTAAACCCAAACTGCAGGTATGCTTCATCGTACCTGCGAAGCTTTTTTGCAGCTGGTGGTGCGTCAGTTGGCTTGTTGGTCCTCACAAGAAATTTCTCCATTTTAATTTGTTTTCAATAAAGTTTAGCTAAACTATAGGCAATATGTAACTGTGTGTGGTGTATGTTGAGAGACGTATCAGGGGCTAATCAGTCAGGACTTAGGCACGATCTTTCATTAAACCAAACAAAATAATTATTTTGCAGAAAATTCAGATTTTATTTGAATACTTAACGATTGTAGTCCTCGTGTGTGTGTGTGTGTGTGTGTGTGGGTCGTTTGGGTAGTTAGCTAAGTAGCTACTGCCTAGCAGTTTAACAAAATTACTGGCTAGGGCTGAGATATGATCTAATCTTAAAAAAAGAATGTTTCTGGGTTTAGTCTTTAAAAAGACTGTTGGGGTTTGTGTAGGAAAGGCCTATGCAAATCGAGATTGATAACAGACTAGCGAGACCTGGCACAAGCGAACTTGGCAAGAGACTAGACTAGAGTGAATGGAGAGCTATGTCGTGAGTCAATTTAAATGCAGTGATTTATTTTTGTGTGAGAGTGAGTGAACATTTACACCCCGCTCTGTAAGTCAGGGCAGGAACGGCGGCGGCCATGCGCATGCGCGATTCATTTGCAGCCTGGACGCAGAGGGGTGTGTGTCTCCTCTCTGCTCTGACTGCAGGCTGGGACTGCTGCGCGAGGTTACTGAGAGACTGACCGCCTGTGAGTGCCTTTGGACGGGAGAGGGACTCATGGCAGCACCCGCTGCTCGTTGAGCACAGTAGGCCTAACTGCAGAGTGATTCGTGCTTTCGAGTCTCCAAACTAGGGATGTCAATTTTCACAAATTCCCATGATCGATCGTCGTTTAAATTAACGATCAATTAATCGATTAATCGTTAGCATTAATGGCAAACAGCACAGGGTCTGCAAATGCTGCTCAAAAAGCTATGTTACTCACCAAATTAATAAGAATGTTTTTTAATCTAAATAAAGGCTCAGTAGGATTGTAAAATGTTTTGATGTGATTGATAAATTAAATTAACTATTTAATATATAAATATAACGACAAACACAATGTGTCACCAACGCCGCCTCATATGCGTGCTTGTCAGAATGTGTGACTGTTGTGGAAGTGCTAGAACAACGCACTGAAAACGGCAACTAAACCAAATGAATTCACAACCATTTAATAAAATAGTGTTCTCATGTTATGTAATATGAAAGTCCCAAATTAACCATCGTTATTATTAGTTGTGCATTCTGCTTGAGCGGCGCGCGCTGAATGAATAACCGTTGAGCACTTTGTTAGCGTTTATTTAACTCAAAGAAACGCATCCTATTTGATATTAATCAGATATATACAAAATAAGCAGAATATTACAAAATTATATCTGCACAAAATGAGGTGAATGCACAAGTGAACTTAAACTGAGTTACGTGCCATTCAGAATGACTCATATGTTGTGGTGGACGCGCTCAAAGTCTCTGACGAGCTCTTCCTGGAACAACGCGACATGGCATCTAAACCCAAATAATTCACAATATTTTATTACAATAGTGTTCTCTTTATAATCTTGTGTAATATGACAGTCCCAATGGTCATTATTAGTCGTGCATTGTCGTTTGAGCTGAGCGCGCTAAAGATCACGTCGATTCTTAACCAAATGCATCCAATATGAGACCAATCAGATATAGATAAGCGTACACAAAATAAACTATTACAACTTACATTTGCACAAAACAAAAGGCTGCGAATGCACAGGCAAACTTATAGTCATGATGAAGGTGTAAAATAGTCCCAAACAACTCCGAGGTGTGTCATTCAGTGTGACTCAACACTTCACCACACCGGCGCGCTCGCTTACATGTTTCGCGGTTGAGCAGCACGCACGTGCATGATCCTGCTTAATCGATGATCGATAAGTTTTATCGATTAAATGTATTATCGACAATTAATCGATCGTCGATTAATCGTTGACATCCCTACTCCAAACACCACAAAAGTCTCCAAAAACACCAGTAAAAGTCGCTGGATTTGTCGCTTATGACAAAAAAAGTCTCCAGGAGGATGTTTTATTGTTGTTTATTTATTAACAACATAAATGTATTTAAACATGGTTGTGTGTGCGTGGCTGCGTGCGTGCGTTCGAGCATTTCACAAAAACTAAAAGAAAGCTTTAACTGTAGCCTATATTCTGACTAGTTTATTCGTTTATATATATATATATATACTGTATATACATATATATATATATATATAACTAAATACGACTTCACGTTTTATAACTGTTACGTTTGCAGCCTCTGAAACTTCCGTCCGTCATAAAAATTAATTCGGGTAGTTCGATTTTCTGCATTTTTCGCATCCATAGCAATTTTGAGGGGTTTTGACAATATTGAGAGACATCAAATGACAAATATGAATACGAAAACTAATACGACAGTTTTGGACTCAAAATGTGGTGTTTTATATATTTATAACATTTGAATACAGTTCAGCAACATACATCACATGACCTGACGACCAAGAGAGCTGACAATTGACCATCACTTAATTTACCATCACCTCACGATTGAAAATAATGTGACCCTGATTTCATATGACAGTTCAACAAACAAGTTAATAATAGTCACTTAAGTCACTTACATTTTAGACGAAATAATGACTGTTTGGTCTATTTTAGCAGCGAAAATAAATCCGATGAATCCAAACAAAGATCAGAGCATAGCGCATCTCACAGCAACACTCAATCGTGTTTTGAATGATTCAGTGTTTTGAACGAATCGGTTGAGTCAAAAATACAATGACCCATTCACAAACATCTGTCTCATTCTTGATGAATCGGCCGTTTGAACGAATCATTTGAATGAACGACTCAATGACTCAGTTAATAAAACCGCTTATCACCTGCATTTGCGCTCACTATCGACAAACCAATCAACTTTTTTTTTTAAATCAGTCCAAACACATTTACATTTTTATTCATTCAGTTATGTATATACAAAACGATACGTTTTTATGACAGTAGTTTAGTGATAATTTTTTTTTTGCTAATATTGGGGGGGCCCCACCGGTTGAGAACCACTGAGCTAGAGAGTAAGCTATGGTTGTCTTACAATGCAGATGTCTCCCTCTAGTGGCCATAACACAATTAAAAAAAGTATTCAAGCTAAGAAAAAAACAACTGTGTGCAACTCACAAGCTAAGGCTGCATCCCAATCTGTACTACAAAAGTAAAACCATGTAATTCACTGGTCAGTATACAAGAGTACACCATAGTGTTGTCACGATACTGGAATTTCTAACTTCGATAGGGAAAAAAACAATCAGTAATAAAATAAGAAAAAAATAAACAAACTGGAAACAATAGCACAAATAAATAGATTAAAATAAAGAGACAAAAACATGGCGGTAAGTTTTTCAGGTGGGTCTAACAGTTGGCTAGTTTTCAGGCAAGAAATTACAGAAATTTAATGAAGTAATAAAATAAAAAAATAAATAAAAAAAACTGGATAGTTTTCATTGTAAAAATTAAATACAGATTAATGCTTATGATAACAGGTACAAGAGCAGCGAGTGATTTTCTTTGTTTTTTGTTTAGGGCTGGGTATCATTCAAAAAATGTAGATACGATACCTTGACTTTGAAACCGGTTCCAGAACGATAATTTTTCAATACCAATTTTATGAAATCCGTTTTAACAAGATTACATTACCTCAAAAAAACGTTGGTTTTATTGATTCAGTTTGTTAACTTTTTTACTAGTCTTTGAATCTGTAAAAAAGCACCAATGCAAAATTGCAAGTGCTTCATCAGATTTGTCGCGTTGCCGGTCTTGGCAGCAATCATCTTGTCGCAAATATTGCATCGCGGCCTGTTGGCATTGAGCCTGGTGAAATGTAGCCACAAATGTAGCCACACAAAAACAACTCAATTTGGTACTCGCAAGCTGTTTAAGAGGCGGCTTTATGTGTGCGCCACTTACATATAGATCAGTGGTGCGCATTCTTTTGATGTGAATGCAAAACCTGCGGGAATTAGTAAAATTATGAGTAGTACCGGCACTATTCAACCAGAGCGAATTGAGTGAGACGAGTGAGTGACAAAAGGCGATTGTGTCAAACTGTAAATTCACCACCGGAGAGAAGAGAGAGCGAAACAGTGCAGCTGGTATCGGTGTATTAATACTGCAGAAAAGAAGTATTGGAACTTTTAGATATTTCCGTATCGATACATATCGAAATATAAATATTTTTGGCAACACTAGTACACCACAACATAAAATTGCACTTTCAAACCTCACTGTCATACTGTTAATATTTGCATCTGTTTATATTTACATGGAAACATTAGCTCAACAATCTGGCAATACATTATTTCTTACATTTATATCCAAAAACCATACTTCATAAAACCCACTGGAAATAGTATACCCTATAGTATCTTTTAGTGCACTATTTCCAATGTATTATGTTGGTGCAGGAGTGCGTAATGAGACAAGACTCACGCTGTAGTTCTGTAGTGCGGAGGCTGCGCTTCAGCCTCTCCACTTCACTCTTCAGGAAGCGGATGTGCCGCATCATGTTTTCGGGAGAGTCAATCTCCATGGAAACTTCACGTGGAGAGGGAGGGGCTGACACTGGCTGGTCAAGCTTCTCCTGTAGAATCCTGCCAATCAGAATGAAGAGGTAAAATTGTGAAATGAAGTGTGCTATGTGCTATTGTGAAATGAAGTGCGCATAAAAAGTTTTTTTTTTACTAATGTAAAAATCACTAAGAAAAAAAGACCACATTACAAGGGACATTACCTTTTCTCTGCCTCAAGTTTGTCCATGCGCTTCCAAAGCCGGTTGACCAGTGCCTCCTGCTCCTGTTCCAGAGTGTTTTCCAGATCAATCTTCTCACGCCGGAGCTGCACACATTACATGGAATTAATAAAACAATATGGCATTTTAACAATACAACGCATGGTCTTAAGGAAAAATGTTGGGCCTCAATAATAATCGTGGGACTTTCCGAAAGTACAAATGATGTGTTTGCTCCTGAATAGCCTGTTCTAATCCGAGAAGATTGCTGAATGCGTGTTCCAGAGCCAGGTACTGGCAGATGCCTAAGCTAACAAAAAAAAACTAAGTTATTGGAAGCACCCGTTGTTTTGAAAGCGCAACTGGTTTAGACCAATTGATCTGAAAAATTGTCTGTGCAATAGATGGCGGCAAGTCAAGAATGAGTGGTTTAGAGACGGTCTTGTTCTACAGCAAGTTGTTTGAAGAAGGTAAGAAGGTACCTGCTCTAGAGTGAGCTGTTTGGTGATGGTGTCGTTCTCCAGTTTTTTTATCTTCTTCATCAGTTTATTGACCTGGAACTCCTGCTCCTGCTCCAAATGCTGCTCCAACTCTGCCTTTTCATGCTGAAGCTGAAAACGAAAGAGCGTATAAGAGAAAAAAAATGCAACACAGTCCTGAATCAAAACATGATGGGCAAAGCCTGTGATGCAAAGCAGTAATGTTATCACATTTTACTCTGATGTCCTTACCATGATAACTCATTGTTCATGGTAACTATTTTGAACGCTCATGCATAGTTACTAGTGTTGCAAATATACTAGGGCTGTCCCTGACTAAAGATTTTCCAAGTCGTCAGTTAGTCGTTCATTTAAGCCATTAGTTGATCAGTCGGGGGATAAACACTCAACCATAACAATGAGTATTTAAAAATATAAATGAAATGTTCCAGCGTGCTATCGCAAAAAGCTTGCTGCAAACATTGCATGAATTTGTCTGAGATCAGAACACAAACAAAAAATTACCTATAAATAACAGCTTTATCTTAAAAAAAAAAGAAAGAATTAAAAATATTTTTAAAATGTAGGACTTAAAATATAAATTATAAATAAACATAAATATACAGCAAACTGAAACCCTTAAAAGAGAAATATCAGTGCAAACAATCAGGTCAATGAACAAGTAGCCTTAACATACAAATGAAAACTCTGAAGCCTGAACAAAAACAAAATAAATATACATTATATAAAAACGAATAAATAAAAATAATTTATACCAGTAAACTTAAACACTACAATATGGCCAATCACTGATCTCCATCCTCTGATCTCCATCGTCTTCATATTATGAGAAAGAAATGCTAGTTACTTTCTAATGTCCACATTGTCGAGGAGAAGTGAGCTTGCTTACAATGAAGCCGTAACACTGGCCTTTGAGAAGATGCGCTCCGATGGCGTGGACTTGGAAGTTAAGTTAAACATGTGGTGCAGTAAGCGCAATACTAATTTAGCTTACAATACTTGGCTATTCACCTTCTATTAGCAGACACTTATCGAGCAGCCATGTAAAGTGGCTTACTTTAGACTACTTCTGTTTTATATCAATCATGTTTGAGGTTGCACGTCACATTTTTGTGGTCATTCTTTACCCTCTCGAACGTTTTTTTTTTTTCTTCTGTCTGACATATTACCGCATGGACCAGCCATGTTAGCAATCTGTCGCCGCGTGACTTTGCCAATTCCTGTGGATTTTTTTCTGTTAGTACTAATCCACTGATTAAAATTTAGTCGACCAAGCCTCTTCTTGTCGACTAACGTTTAGTCGACTATTAGGAGGCAGCCCTAGAATATCCCATGCAGTTTACCACTGCAACACATTTTAAACAGAAGAATCAGCAACAGTGTTCCAAATTCAATACACCGCAGAAAAACAAATGTTTGCAACCCATTAAAAACAAACACAATCAATGAGCATTAGATATACTGACTACACAGCACTGGATTCTAACGACTGGTCCAAATTCCATACTGGGCCAACCTTTCATTGTTGAGCCATGTCCGCATATATTATATTTATATCACTAGTACCATTCAAAATTTAAGGTCAGTAAGATTTGTTTTTGAAAGAAATTAATAATTGTATTCAGCAAGAAATGCATTAAATTGAGCAAACAGTAATCAGTAAGACAATTATTATGTTACAAAAGATTTATATTTCAAATAATTGCCGTTCTTCTGAACTTTCTAATCTTTCTATTATAACAATATCATGATTTCCACAAAAATATTAAGCAGCACAGATGTTTTCAACATTGGTAAGAAATGTTTCTTAAACACCAAAACAGCATATTTAAATTAATCTGGAGGTTCATGTGACACTGAAGAAACACATTTTAAAATATACTAAAAAAAGGAAAACAGCTATTTCAAATTTGAGTGTTTTTGTTGTATTTTTTTTTTTTTAAACAATCAGCCTTGGTGAGCATAAGAGACTTTCAAAAACATTACAAAATCTTACCGCCTTTTGAACGGTAGTGTAAATATTAATGAGTCACACCAATTGTATATGCACATTACACACTAGTTCCATAATCTCTTTCTTTACTCCTCCACACAATACAACACACCTACTAAACACACGCACCATAAACAATGTCATCTGGTCTCAGCTAAGAAGAGCCAGATTCAGTCTGACTAATGGCCACAACACCAAAACAATCTCTCACACGATTTAATCAGCTATTGTTCAGAAGCTTATTTTGGTTGCCGCTGAACAATAACTTTGAAATAGGTGTCTCACTGTATCTCAATGTAAAAGTTACCTTTAGGGATGATTCTAAGGGCAAGCGATCAAATTTCCCACCCCTGACCTCAAATGCCACTGATGGGCTCTTTCCTTCCAGAGTTTCTCACCTGCATGAGCTTCCGGGACAAGTCATTGGTGAGGAACTCCTCTTCTTTCTCATAGTTGACAGCGAGCGTCTCCTTCTCTTTCTGCAGAGCCTGAATCTTCTTAAATAAAGTGTTGGAGATGAACTCCTCCTCTTGTTCTGCCCGCGCTTGCTGCAGAAAAAACAAAACACTCATGCATTTGAAAAAGGCAATTATTCTTAAAGATTTCTCTTGGAAAAATATTTGACATTCTATTTCCACATACTTCTGTAACCAAGTCATTAAAATTTGATCTTGAAACATGATTTCAAAACTATTGTTTACGATATTTTAGATCACAAATACTGATTAGAAAGGAAATAGGTATTCAGACAATAATTATTATTTTTGACAATGAGACATGTAATACCTACTCTGCACAATAAATCCAGCAGAATTATTCAGAAATGCATTTCTCACAGTAAACAATTGCAAAACCAACAAGAAACACATTCCACTATCAATTTCCACCATTACAGATTGCCATAAATGCAAACGCACTTGATATAAGTGTCAGTGTTTCTATAGTGACACTTGAGTTTTGGCTCATTGTCTAAAATGCAGATGGTCTGATTCACATTCAGGATGTTGACGCATTAGAGCCAAATATTCAGTGTGCCAACTTCCACCCTGACACAGGCCTCAAATATGAAGTCCTGATGACAACCTCATTCGCTCAACACAAAGTATCAGACGTGCAAAAACACGTTCTGCATTAGAAGCATGATGATGATTAAGCTTGTGGTAAATCAGTAAACGCCTCATGTGGTCAGTATACACACACCTGCGGAGTACTACTAACCATATAAAACAACGTTAAGACTAAAAACATAGATAAAGACATATACATTGTAGGCTATAACAGTCCATGTTGAAATCTAAATTATTTTTAAGAAGCTGGCCTGTGATATACATTTCCACTGAAACTATTAACGTGCCATCAGGCTTTTGTTGGATATTTCCACAGTTAGCTCGAAGGCTAGCAGGTTTAGCGACCTTAAACTCTTCTATTTTCCCACAAACAGTTTAACTTGGCACCCCAGTGTGGTGTATAATGTGGCTCAGACGTCTTTGCATGCCGTGATGGTGTTGTCAGGTGTGCCGCGGAGATTAAAGTCATAAAAACACGGGGTGACTCACGATGGTGACGCTAGCTTTGCGCAGGTCGCGGTTCTCCTCCTGTAGCGCTTTGCACTTCAACTTGAACGTCTCGAGCTCGATCTTCAGCACTTTGTTCTCCTGCTGCAGTGACGCGAGTCGGTTTGTCAGCTCCTCCAGTCGGGACTGCGAGATCACGACGCCCTGTGCTTTGGTGGCGGTGTTCGTTGTGGTCGTAGTGGTGTTGGAGGCGGCCGCCGAGGTGCAGGAGGACTGCGGGGTGGCGGAGCTGCTGCTGCTGCCCGCGCCGTCCGTGTCGCTCTCGCTCGCGCTGTCCGCCATGGTGTCGCGCGCTCGTTACCTAGTGCTCGCGACGGATTTCAATGGAGAGGAAGTGTGTTTCAGGGGCCAGGAAGAAAGAGGGATGGAGCAAGTGTGGCTACTACTAGACTGGAGAGGGTCCAATAAATGACTGGGCGTGCTGAAAGTGCAGGCGAATGGGGAGGGTGGCGCCGTCATGTGGTGGAGAGGACAGTGTGTTTTTTGTTGTTTTTGTTTTTTCCAAACAAACTCCTTTTTTTTTTTAATCCATTCTGCTTAAGGGTTTGTTCAAATACGAATGTTCGGCGGCCCTTACATTGGGTTACATCATTACAACGCCATATCATATGGCAATAAGCAGTCTTCTTGTGTATCATTAGTAAATCTTTGAATCATTCATTCAACCGTTTCGTTAAACACTGGCTCCTTTACGACCTAAACAAGTCCCCACTACCCCCTTTAAAAATATGCATGTGTGCACACACAGCTTCTAGAACGATTATTTGATCATCTTCTTCATTAATTACAAAACAATTCTCATTGTTTTCCTCCATTTTCTTAACTGATGGGCATGACTTATTTAAATGCACAAATCACACCACATTATAGCCTTAATACATTTTAATAAAACGTCCTTAATTTTATGGTCTTTAATTATGTAGAATATTTACATATTCATTTACAGCTAAATGTTTACATTGCATTTTTATGATGCTCTTACTGTATGCACTTACATTTCTTTATATTCTGATGCTTTTTGTTTTGCCTTATATAGCCCACATCAGTATTTGTTAATTTGTGAAAGTGTTTTATTGGTGTCTCCACTGTATGGTGTAAAGTTTATGTAAAAATCTGTTATAGTGGCCCAGAAAAATATGCTGACACTTAAAAATAAATGTCATTTAATATAAAATGTCATTGCTGTATAATATAAAACAGAACAACATTCATGCACACAGAAGCACACTTATAAGCAAAACAAAACAATTTTGTGACACTTTCTGGTTGTCAAACATATAGTACAGTGATGTAACCAGTTAACGGGTTGAATAACACATGTGATCTAGCTTTATTTCTTTGTAGTTTAAATTCTGCTTGTTTTGATATTTTGTTATCAAATGCAATAAAGTGACATTCATTAATAAGTGTTCAAATACACCAAGTCACAGCTTGTTCTGCACTGTGGCGCCTGGGAACACTATTTTCTACTACCACACAGGAGAGAAAAAACAAACCAATAAACTTATTTGACTTTGACTTACCATGTCAGTCTTAATATACTAGTTCGCCCTTAGGGATGTAATATTTCTATAGAGTGGAAAGGTGTGATCATTACCAATTGTACTGTTATTAGACAGGGGCCAAAGCATGTTTAGTTAAATTAGATTTTGTGACAAAATGTTAGTTGATACATCATGATTGTTTAGCTCTGCAAGCTGTTTTCATGGTTCTGATTTCAGTAATGATATACTGTATGGAGCAAACTTTAAAGAGAAGTTAGCATCTGTTTGAGGTACAACATGAGAAATTCAAAACCTTGTTTTACACATTTCCAAGGACAGCGGCCTACATCATTCTAGAAAGAAAGATTGTATGTAGCCCACAAAAAGAAAACTAATCAGATGTAGTCATCAGGGCATATACTCTGTCAAAACTACCAGTTATATTTAGTTACATAAAGAGTGCATCATATCTCTGCAGACATATTCAAATATGAGGATAATTAATCATAATGTCATGACTTCTGTACATAGATACAAATTACATGCATAATAATACACTCAACTATGATGTGGTGCACAAAATACATAGATTGAAAAAGATTGTCAAATAACTGTAAATAAAAAAAGAATGCAGTAGGTTTGTAAAATCAAAGCGTTTATTTTTAAATCAGATTTTTGTAAGACATTTGAAACATTATGGTGGCATCATAGCTGCTAGTTTCTAAAAAAGAAGACCTCTAATAACCAAAGTGCTATTATAGTTACATTTAAATGGCTTCACTCGTTGTAAGAATTGTACATCAAAAATGTTCCTTAGGTGAAAACATATTATATTAAACAAAATCAACCATTGGACCATGCCAGGCCCCACCCACAGTTTGATTGACATGTAACAGGGAAGCAGAACCACACCCGATCATGACCTAGTTTCCTTATAAAGTCTTTCAGATCCCATTGCCAGAGCCAAGTTCAGCACACTTCAGGATATTTCACACCATACACACCACAAGCTAAAAAGACTTGAGCTCTATTGGAGGAAAACAAAACAAACAAACAAAAAGTAACATCTAAAGAAAAATTCGATATTATTAAAACCGATGCAGAACACTGCAACACATCGACTCTCTGGTCTAAAATATATCACACAATTTCAAAATTGGAAAAGATTTCTTGTAATACTTTAAATTATAATGACCATCCAGTGTGTGTCATTTGTAATACATAAGCTATTAAATCTACAAGTAATAAAGGTCTAAAGACTTCCCATACATGTAAGGGTGACTCAGATGAAAAAGTTAAATATTCACCTAACCTGAAACAAATTGCCAAAATGTTACTTCAAAACCTCAGCAATCAAAATGAAAAGAAAAAAATGAAGACATTCCTATCATGATTACAAACAGCCTTAAGACAAAGAGAGACCTCTACATTGTACAGCCAATACACATGATACAGTGATAGTTGAACAGAGATGCTGATAACTAGCATATACATTCTGAACACCTCATACTTGCAGCGCTCAGGCTAATATCAGCAGACACTCTCTTCCATACAAATGATAACGGACACTACACTGAACTCCTAAGGAAGCAATCTGTTTAGAGCTTTTCACACTTAACCGTTTCTACACGATGGACAACTGTAGGGTGACATTTTGGAATATAAAAGTCGAGACATGTTAGAGTTGTATGTGTACACAAGAAAAAGTCTTTTCTTATTTGTCTTTTTAAATACAGTGTTTTGCAAACTTAGAAAAAAGGTTCTTAAAATAAGGTGAACTGCATGCATCAAAATATTAGTCCTCTGTATGACTTCACAGAATTTGATAAATTCCCATTTTGGGATTAGTTGAAATTCGCAGAGGATTTTAAGGAAATGTCCCCTGAAAACCAAACCAACTTTTCTCATATACAAACATACCTGCTATAATAATTAATTATACAAGAGCATGTGAAGTTTCACTGTCTTTAAAATGTCGAAAGCACTTATAAAGTGTATGTTTGCGGTGCTCTCGCCAAAACCTAAGTACTAAATTTTATTTAATTTTTACATAATGTGATTTATGTACAGAAAAGTCAACCACATAATTTATTTTGTTTTATAAATTAAAAAAAAAATTTAAAACACAGGGATTCTCCTCCTGATGTCATGGGTCCACGGTAACGTGTAAGGCGAATGTAAGGTGTGGTTCAACAGCATCTATTGTTTTTTTCCCCTAAAACACGAAAAAGAGCTTTTGTGCCATCTTTGGTCACAGGGAAATTTGTGTGAGTATACGGTTTGAAGTTTAAGAGGTATTTTGAATATACCCCTTCACTTATGCATCTGATATTCATGGCACACAAAACAGTTTCTGATTTCCTGATGGTCCAGGTCAGCATAGGTATTAACCAGCAAGAAAAATGAAGTGTTATCTCGTAGGTCCCCCAGAAACAGGAAGTAGAATTATATAGGACCCAACAGAGAGAGGAAGTAGAATTCGCCAGGACCCATCTCAGGAAGTAGAATTGATCAAGACCCCCTTGGAACAGGAAGTGTGTCAGCAGTGATGCATGCTCATGCGCAAGCGAATAGGCCAAAGTTCTGTCTCTTTGAAGACCATGCGTTTCAGAGTGGAAGCCATAGACGGTTTTTCAGGCCAAATGTCCCTTTTCATCTTCTGTGGCCCTGCCGCTCAGGAAACAGATCAAACATATACCTGCAAGCTTTGAGAGACACAAAACAGACCATAAAAGAATAAAAGTCATTGTTATCTAAAAAAATGGACCTCTAATTGAATGTAACAGTTATATGGGGAATGATTTGACATACAGAACCATTCAAAAGTTTAGGGTTACTAAGATGTTTCATGTTTTTGAAAATAAGTCTCATCCTCACCAAGGCTGTACTTGTTTCATCAAAACTTGTTAAAACAGTAATATTGTGAAATATTATTCGAGTCAATAACTGTTTTCTATTTTAATATATTTTAAAATGTAATTTATTCCTGTGATGCAAAGTTGAATTTTCAGCAGCTATTACTCCAGTCATCAGTGTCACATGATCCTTCAGAAAAAAAAATACCTTACAGACCCCAAACCTTTGAACAGTAGAACCAGGGGCAGACTTAACCAAGAAGCAAGGTAAGCGGGTGCTTAGGGCCCCAGGGAACCATCTGATTTGGCGAAACATATGGCAAACGCTCAAGTGCATGTTTGCGCTCTGGACAGCATCACGTTTCTATTTACAATGTGTTTTTGCAGAGTTGCGCAATGTAGCCAATCACAGATATATCTGTTGATTTCTGTACGCAATGACAAATGACAGATGTTTAAGTTAGTCAGAATCCACTAACCACTCAAAACGGCAGTTTTTGTTCAGTGCTGAGTTCTAAACACTCTTGAATTCTCTCATTATAATAAACAAAGTATAGACATGAGGTAAATAAAGAGATTTAGAATGCAGTGTAGAGAGCTTCATTGATTATAACGGAACTTAGTGAGATTGCGATGAACTGAAATGAGTGACAGACATTTAGTGATTCTAAGGGGTGGGCTCTTTACGTGCTTTCTTGGCTATATATAAACAAAATGATTAAATGTTTAGTTTCAAATGATTAAAGTGTGTTAGTAATTAAAATGATTTAATTTACAACTAAAGAAAATAATAATATATTGTGTTGGGTATAGCCTACTATACACTATTCGTGCACGTGACAATCTGATGGTCTCACAACAGAGATACTCACCTCAGAGAAAAATGTATGCTTTTGAGGTTTATAGGCCTTGTGTTTCGTGCCATAATTTTATTTGTCTTGATTTCTCAAAATGTGCTTTTCCTGTGTGCGCGGCCGCGAACTGCTGTGCACTTGCATGAATGTACACATATTTTCGCTTAATAATACATTACATTTTCGGTTTGTGTTTCACCAAACCCTACCATATGCCTTTAGAACACTTGGAATTCAGAGTGAGTTGCATGGGATTATTATTTGAATACCCCTTTTTTTTAAGATTGTAGAAGGCCACATTTACTGCTATTAAATGGACAAGTGCAAGTATGATTTTTTGTGTGTAATTTATTCATTTGTAATCCAATCAATAAAGGTAATATGGCTTTAGAACAACATCAGGTTGACTAATTAATTGCTGAATTTTCACAATCCCAAAGACAAGTTATGAAGGGATAAATAAACTCTGAGATAGGAAATAAGGGTTATAAAGTAAAAGAACACATACAAGCTGGTGTGTTGGGGCCCCATACCTGAATTTGCTTAGGGCCCCACATCACTAAGTCCACCCCTGTGTAGTACATGAGGCACAGAGAATAATTAATAATATAAATAAAAACAATAATAAAGAGAGCTATTTGAAGTGCTGTACCTGCCTATAGTGGTGAAGTCACATCTAAGAATGATGTTTTCTCTCTGAACGCTTTTCTTCCTTCTTCCTCATCTTGGAAACGTCTCCCTGTTTACACATAAACAGAGAGAACAATCTGTATCAAAGAGATGGATAATTACTTCAACAAATCTTTTAGGAATAAATTAAAGTAATAAATTCAGAATCAATACAATCACCCTGAAAATAGCCAGACACCATCATTTGATAACAGTCTATCAGTAACAATTAACAGGAAGTTAATATTAAATAGATCGGTTCAGTTCATGTTATTTGTTCCTGTAGGAATAGTGAATAGAGCTGGAAGGAAGGGAAAAAAAAGGTTAAAAGGGAAGGAAAAGAAAGCCAAGACAAGTTGAAGGTTAGAAGAGATATAGCTAAAGAAACATTTTCATCAGTTTCGGTGTGAACAGAAAAAAAATAACATCATAAAAAAAAAATCTCAATAAACCTACACACAAATTCACAGCGAACCCTTTTGGTTAATACTCCTGGTCTTCAGTCTGTGTGGATATAATGAGGATTTCTGGTATCCAAAACTGTCTACTAAGCCAGTATCATACCAAAAACCTCATGTGCATTCATTATTATTTTATTATTACAGCACATACACAACTATTCAAAAGTTTGGGGTCAGTAAGGTTTTTTTTTTCTTTGAAAGAAATACATTTTTAATACTGTTATTCTGCAAGGATTCATTAAATTGATCAAAAGTGACAGTAAAGACATTTATAATGTAAAAAAACAAGAAAAGTTCTAATAAATGCTATTCTTTTGAACTTATTATTACTACTTACTAATTTCTTTTCTTTTTAACTTACTAATCCTGAAAAAATGTATCACGGTTTCCACAAAAATATTATGCATTTAACTGTTTTCAACATTGATAATAACAATAATAATAATAAATGTTTCTTCAGCATCAAATCAGCATATTAGAATAATTTCTGAAGGATCATGTGACACTGAAGACTAGTAATGATGCTGAGAATTCAGCTTTGTATCACAAGAATAAATTACATTTTAAAATATATGAAAAAAGAAAATAGTAATTTTTAAATTATAATAATATTTCACAATATTAGTATTTTTACTGTAAATTCAACCTTGGTGACCATAAGAGACTTATCAAAAACATTTTAAAAAACCTTACTGACCCCACACTTTTGAAGTGTATGAAATGCTTCTCGAGTAGTTTTCTTCACAGTGTTAATGCATTTCCTATTTCATGAAATAGGGCATATAGGGCATATTCTTCTTCTATATAGTCATGTGAAAAAGAAAGTACACCCTCTTTGAATTGTTGGTTTTACGTATCAGGACAAAATAAATAAAAAATCATCTGGTCGCTAGCAGCTCTTAAAAATGGGTAAATACAGCCTCAGATGAACAACAACACATGACATGAATGATATTACACAGTGTCATGGAGAAGTAAAATGGAGAAGCCATGTGTGGAAAAACGAAGTACACCCTATGATTTAATAGCTTGTAGAGCCACCTTTAGCAGCAATAACTTGAAAATATCTGTATGACTGTATGACTTTTTCAGTCTCTCATCGTTGTGGAGGATTTTGGCCCACTCTTCTTTACAACATTGCTGCAATTCATGGAGGTGGGCATTTGTTTATGCACAGCTCTCTTAAGGTCCTGCCACAGAAATTGAATCGGGTTGAAGACTGGACTTTGACTGGGCCAGTGCAACACCTTGATTCTTTTCTTTTTCATTCTGTTGTAGATTTGCAGGTGTTCTTGGGATTATTGTCCTGTTGGATGGCCTAATTTCAGCCAAGCTTTAGCTGTCGGACAGATTCTCGATTCAGACTCTAGAATACTTTGGTATACAGAGGAGTTCATGGTCGACTCAATGACTGCAATGTGCCCGGGTCCTGTGGGTGCAAAACAAGCCCAAATCATCACCCCTCCATCATCGTGATGACAGTTGGTATGAGGCATTCGTGCTGATATACTGGGTTTCACCAAACGTGATGCTGTGCATTATGGCCAAGCATCTTCACTTTGGTCTCATTTGTCCAAAGGACATTGTTCCAGAAGTCTTGTGGTTTGTTCAAATGCAACTTGCATCTGAACAAACATATGCAAGTCTGTTTGTTGACTTGTAAAAATGCCATGTTCTGCTGCCATGTTCTTTCTAGAGAGAAGTGGCTTTCTCCCAGCAATCCTTTCAACCATGCCATACTTGTCCCGTATTTTTCTTTAACTTTAACATTTAAACATACAAACTGAGGCCTGTAGAGTCTGAGATTTAACTCTTGTTTTTTTTTTGCAGTTTCTGTAAACATTGCACGGTCTGACCTTGGGGTGAATTTTCCGGGACGTCCACTCCCGGGAAGATTGGCAAATGTCTTGAATGTTCTCCACTTGTTAATAATCTTCCTCGCTGTAGAATGATGAACTTCAAATTGTCTGGAAATGGCTTTATAACCCTTCCCAGATTGATGGCAGCAACAATTTCTTTTTTAAGATCATTGCTGATGTCTTTCCTCCCTGGCATTGTGTTAACACACACCTGAATGCTCCAGACCAGATGTCCTGATACGTAAAAACAGAAAAGTGGGTGTACTTTCTTTTTCACATGACTGCATCTCTTTTAAAATATAGACAGTATTGTTAACTTACATCAAAGATATGAACCATGATATTAGGGAGTGGGACATTATCATGCTGAGCATTTTATTGGCTAAAAAATTTGATAAATTTTCCCAAAAGAGATTTTAAATGTATCATAATATCAATATGCAAGTATCCGGAAAGAGAAAAACTCCACACAGACTGTGCAAACCTCAGCATGTGCAGCGAGGTGGGTGTGGATGTCAGGGACCAGGGGGGCATGGCTCTTCCCCAGGGTGGCAGGCTCTCCCTGTGACCCCATGCCACTCCCCAAGCCCTGGTTTTCAGGAGTGGGAGTGTCCACACGGCAAATCACCTTTCGAATGACCTATGGATGGGTATTAAAGGTCAAAGTTCATCATGAATACTTGGCATGGAAAAATAAAAGAATGTGAGGAAAAACAGGAAAGGATCGGTTAAGGTTATAGAGGAGTGAGCTGCAAGAAAAATGTATTATGTATGTCTTTTAGTATTTAATCTTTGTCTCACTGCCTCTAAATCAGCTCTGAAGAGGTAAAGCTAAAAAACTACAAGCAACCTAAGGGAGTAAAATATGCCGCTAAATTAGAAATGGATAAGAAAGTTGGAGGAAAAATAAACAAAGGGAACAATGGAGATACTTTTCTGGTGATGATATTTCCATCTTCATCAATAAACTGCTCCTCTGAAACGGACTCGCCAGGAATGTCCCGCGCCTCCTCTCCCTAAAGCAAGACAGCGCTTAATTCAATATGCAGACACATATCCAGGACACCTTCAAAAGCGGCACACCACACCTACAAGTGTGTTTCCACACACCCAGAGCCATGTGACCCTGCAAGCAAAGCTGGAACTTCAAATATGAGCCAACAAACCTTCATGCCCAGCATCACCACCAAAATCACACAAAGCATTCACAGAAACACACTATTGTATGTGCATATATCACGTGTATATCACACAAGCAAAAAGATGTAAACCCAAACCAAGCACCTGTAAGCACAAAGAAAAAGCAAACAACACACAGCAAGAATCAAGTGTTGTAAGAATAAACATGCGATCAAAGATCAGATCACACTGAGTTTCTAACTGGACGAATCAGATTCACTCCACCAGCTACACCGAAATCAGACTCTGACCAAAATCAAATCTTAAACCGACCGCCCTGCAGTTTAGCAGGTGGATACCTTAAGAATGAGACGTCTACGAAACACTTTGGTGGTGACGGTACGCTCTTCATCCAGCCCAGTCTCTGTTGATGAGCGCTGCTAATGGATGCATATAAAATACATCTTAATATGTGCTGTATTTGTGTCATTTCAGTTCTCTCTAAATTGTCATCCGTGTATTCTTTTTTCTGGTGCAAATACATGTATTAGGATGTGAAGGATTTCACACATTCATTTAACATGAATTTGTATCTCATTCCACTGTAACAAAGTTAAGTATCTCCAGCAGAGTCTTAAACAGACAGTTTAAGTTCCCTTTGCCTCAGCTGTGATAAACTGTCTGTAGCAGCATTATCAGCTATTATATGATTATCTCACCTGGACTTTGTGCTCAGCGATCAGAGCTCCTTCTTGCTTGCCCGCCCCGGTCTTCACACCACTGGCTGTTTCCTGAGACACTGAGCTGCGGGGTATGGCATTGGAGTGCTCACCATTTTGTCGAGGTTTGCCTGAATCACCTCTGGATGATGATGTCATAGAGTCGCTGGAGTTCTCCTGACTGCAAGAGGGTTGAAATGTAAAAATGTAGCAAGTTAGGAACAAATAACTTGAAATGATACTGGGAAAGAATTAATTAAAAACAAAACCAGAGTTTCCACTGCGTCATCCATCAAGATGGATTGACAAGTTCGCTACACGAGACTATAACAGACGTTGGGACAGAATTCTTGTAATGCACAGAGAAAAGCAATTACACAACATTTTATGAAGAAAAGGCACTCTTTGGTTTTTAACTGTTTTAACTAGTATGCTCACTCACAGAATCAGACACTGCTGCATTTTACACAACACATTTCCCATTATGAATTATGATACCGCTTAGTTCATTACTCTGTAGGGTTGGATTGGATTGCTGTCTCACCTCAACCGAACCACCCCAGAGTTCATTTTCAAATCGGGCCAAGACCACCTCGTTCAGGCGATCTCGGAGCGATTGTTTTGGTGGAGATCTGAGCGCAATTGCTTCAAATATGCTTAAACAAATCGAACTAAGGGAGAAAACACACCAGGTTCTGAAACAAACGCTCCAAACAAGCCAGGTGTGGAAACACCCTTAGTCTCAATAGATGGTCTTTTCGGAAAAGTTACGGTATTATTTTCAAAGTACTTCAAACACACTCAAAGTTTCAAATTTGATTTCTCAAGATATAATCCCTTTAAATGTGGGTTTATGTAAGTATAATAGTAACTGTGTAAAGTGAAGTACCTGTTGTCCTGTCTGTCCATGTAGTCTGACCCATGGCTTCGCCCTGAAGTGGGCGGTTCCGCATTAACGTTTGATCTCTCAGTGAGCCAGCCTGTGGAGAGCGAGCACATCTCAGACTCAATTTGTTCAACACCTCTCATTACCTCTCTCACTTTCTCCTTAGTCATCTCCTCATTCACTTCCCTCTCCCTCTCTCTGACGTGGCCTCCTGACACCTCCAATCGCTCCTGTCTCTTCTCGGCTTCCTCCTCCTCCTCTTCTCCTGAGCCAGATTCCCTCAGGACCTCTGCCCATGGTCGCAAAGGGGACGAATCATGATCTTTGACCTTATTCAGGGTCACTCTCTCCTGTCCCTTCATGTTATCATTTGGTTCTTCTAATGGTGATGGTAATAATGGTGATGAGGGACTCTTACACTCTTCTTTTCCCTTGTATGTTAGGTCAGTCTGTTCCACCATAGGGGATGATTTCTGTTGGAAGTGAAAAGACTCTTTTTTCTCTTTTCCTTCTCTCTGTTCCCTTTGTTGAGATTCCTGGTTCCCCTGTATATTGTGGTCCTGTTCGATCAGAGAGGGTTGGTCTGTTTTTGGGACAGACTGAAGTGGTACAGAGCAAACCGAGGGGTTTAGAGGAGGTTCATCATGGTCTAGTGGAGAAAACTCAGGGATAATGTGTGAGTCAGGGTCACATGTGACATCTGCAGGTTGTGTTGTGCATTTGGGGTTGTCGGGATGGAGCTGAGAGTGTGTATGAGGAGCAGGGGAGAGTATGTGTGTGTACATTTCAGCAGATATTTCAGAGGGAGTGTGAGGCTGGTTTACAGGTTTGGACAGGGGCAGGTCACAGGGTCTGGATGGGGTGATCCTGACAGACTCGTCCTCATTGTCCTGCACTAGCCCCCAGGAGGGGCAATAAGGGGGAGGATCAAAGGGAAGATCTAAGATTGCTTCGAGATCATCAGAACTAGAGGGGCAGATAGGGGGTGTGGTGGGGTAGGGGTTGGTAGTTGACTGCAGTTGAGCCAGGATGTTGTGGAAACCTGGGTGAGATGATACACAGATGGATGGACATGACAGGACACAATTACGATCACACAAGCACACACACACACACACACACACACAAAGGAGAAGTATACCAACAATTATTTTCTGATTATTTCCTCAACCTCATGTTGTTTTGAAACTGTATTCTGTTCACTTTTTTTTTTTTTTTTTTAGAATCTTTGTACACATGTTCTTTTTTCATATGATGATGGATTAAAACAACACGAGAAGGAGTAAATATTGACAATTTTAATTTTTTGGTGAACTATTAATTTAAATGTAGACAGACAACCACCTAAGCCCAAATTGAAGAGAAAATGCAGTTTTAGACAGAATTTCCCAGAGCTTCAGCAGACACACAGGCCAACAAACACACAGTTAATACACAATGACAATGAAACCGATTCAGATTTCCAAAAACAGAAGACTTGTGATTGCATATACACTACCATTCAAAAGTCTCTTTTTGATCTCTTTGATTAATACTTTTGTTCACCAAGGGTGCATTAAATTGATCAAAAGTGATGTAAAGTTATTTATAATAATACAATACAAAATATTTCTATTTCAAATAAATGCTGTTCTTTTAAACTTTCTATTCATCAAAGAACAACAGTTTCTACAAAAATATTATCTGTGTTAATGGTTTCTACAAAAATAAACTGTTTACAACATTGATTACAATAAGAAATGTTTCTTGAGCAGAAAATCAGCATATTATAATGATTTCTGAAGGATCATATGACACTAAAGACTGGTGTAATGATGCAGAAAATTAATCTTTGCCATCACAGGAATAAATTACATTTTAAAATATATTCAAATAGAAAACAGTTATTTTAAATTCTAATAATATTTCACAATATTACAATTTTACTGTATTTTTGACCAAATACATGCAGCCTTGGTGAGCATAAGAGACGTTTGAATGGTATATATGTGTATATGTACATGTGATCTCCCCATAGTAAAAGAGCTGTGTGAGTTCATGTTTGACTTTGACTTTAAAAAAGTACAGCATTAGAGTTAGCATTATAGTCTAGAATAATAAAAAGTGGGTGTTATTTGTGTTATTTGGACACCATTACATATGCTGCATAACTGCAAAGAAGCATAGTCGTAATTTCATAAGCCAAGTTTCCATCCAGTTTTTGCGCTATTAAAAAAAGTGAATATGCGTAAAAAAAAAAAGTTAGCTAAATTAGTCTCCAGTCTGTTTCCAATAAAATGGTGTGCGTAATGATGTCATCCCTAAAAAGATAAGTTTTGCTGTATCGCTAAAAAAAACTGCCCTGAACTGTTTCCATTTATAATTTCACATATATCGCAAATTATATTGTCTTCCGCATCCCAAATATTTGTAAAATGTAGAAAGTAATGAGACAACTGATATTCGTCAGTTTACTACTTAACATTTTCACAAATAATAGCCCATTATTATTATTAGGAAACTATTATTATGAAATAGCTTATCAGAAGACAACGGTGATGTGGACAGGACTTCATGTAACTGCCTTTGTGTGAAAAAAAAAAAACATGGGTTTTTGACACATGGCAGTTCATTTGTCCTGTATGCAAAGTTTTAGGCTCCATAAAAAAGATTGGTACAGTGAAATGTTCAGTTTTTGCATTTGTCATGTAGCCTAGGACAGCTTCTGGCCATAAAATTAAAACAGACTTACGATTTTATTAAATGATTTATTTAGTCAGATACAGAAGTAACGTTATTTGTGTATTTTACCTTTCTTTTTATCAGCACTGGAAACTCCAACAGCCTTCCTTCATTTGACAGACGTCCCATTTTTAATTTTGACAAGCTGCAGAGATTTTCAAGATGCAATAGCCTATTTTCCTCATCTATTTGAAACTAAATTTTATAAATTTTATTGTGTTATTAAATAATTGGCTATACATATTAAATATTTTTTTTAACAAGTGTCACTTCATTTTGTACTTTATTATATAGACTATTTAGAACTATTTAATCATCAAGCAATATTCAGAAATTTTCTAAGTAATTTTTAATAGACTTATTTTTAAAATGTGAGAAACAACTGTCTATTTTGAAATTACACACTGCAATTAGCTATCACATAGAGGTGGGGGAAAAATCAATTCACATATTAATCGTGATTCTATCTACTACCAAATGGAATCAATTCACAAATTTCCAAAATCTTTATTTTTATTTTTATGCTTGTTAATATTGTGATGTTGCCGGAACAAAGGTCACGGGAGTCAACTGCGAGAGCAGTGCATCACCTGTTTAGAGTGTGCACAGGCTTGCAACCGGGGAAGCATTATAAATTAAGTTTACTTGACAACAACAATTCCTATATCAATATCTTAACAAATAGAAAATAGCCTTAAATAATGTATAGTTACCTGCACAGCTTTTCTTGCGATCTTGCAGACTCACATGTACAGGTACTTTTTACACACGAGAAACACATTCAACATGGACGCAAGCAGTTGCCATAGTAACGAACAATACCAGCTTGTAAAAAGCGAATGAACATATTCTGTATCTGAGGTTAAATCACTAAATATTGACAATGCCACAGCACGCATTATACTTTCTAACTCCAAATGATCGGCCACGGATCGGAACCAGCTGATAATCACTTCATTGGATTCGATACATCTATAAACTTGACGCTCAAATAAACTGATCAATTTCAATGATGCAAAACATGCGTGCATGCTCATGCCGTGAGAGGCGAATATGAAAGGCTGAACGATGGCAACGATCATGTCTCACTTTCCTCCAGAGTAAAATAATAACCCGGTTACAAGGTGTGTATAATTAAAACTACTATAGGCAACCATTTTCGCAAAGAAAAAAAACTTGGATGGAAACCTGGCTATAGTCATAGTCAAGATGTGTGTTGCAACTCAATATGAGGAGGACTCAAAATCTGGCTAAACAAAAATGAGGATAACTATGTCTCTTCAGATGAAGAGCTCAAAAGTAGAGGAGTTGGGACAGAGGGATGGAGTAGTGAGGGGCGGTCCTGGGGGCACGCAGGGGCAGTGACAGCTAGCACAAGGGGGTAATGGCGTGGGTGGTCAGGAGAAGGAGGCAAGACACAGGCAACAGGATGCACAGGGAGAGGAGAATGGCAGGGTGAGGGAGAGAGACAAATTTTACGTGCGGAAATGGGAGATGAAAGACAGAGTAAGAGAAGGAGAGAGAGAAGAGAGAGAGAAGGAAGACTTGAGAGGAGCACATGGGAAGAGAGAACTGGATGATGAGTCTTGGGCCAAATCAGGATGCAGTTGTATGTGTTGTGTGATGGAGCATTGGGAGTGTGGGGCGAAAAAAAAAGAAAAAAAAGAACATGCTAGTTAGAAAGACATGACAATGACTGTGAATGAGAAGAATGAATGGGGGGTCTGGGAGGGGGAAATGAGGGATTGTACTGAAGGAGAGGAGAGGACATGTCAATTTGTAGCTGACAGAGGGGGGCATAGGAGATTGTCAGGAGACGACGACTACGGAGAGAAGGATGATCTCCTTCTTTCTCTTCTTTTTCCCCTCTCTCTTTTTATCCCTTGCTCCAGGGCAGGGGAGGAGAGGAGAGAAGGATAGATGGAGGAGGAAGCAGATCGACAGCTTGAGAGGTAGAGGACAGCTGAGTCTTTTAGCTGAGGCATGCGCTGTGGTCCAAAACAGCTGGTATATAACACTCTTACAAACTAATATCAAAACAGCTTCATCAGGACATAGCTGATAACAACATGCATTTGGTTAAGAAATAACTCTTTCCTATCCTTTCAATAACAGAATTAATGTCATGGATGAGAACAGTTTGTTTTTATGTTCCACTAGGAATATTCTCTAGGGCATTCATTAAAACTGTAAGAAAAGTGTGTACATGTGTAACAGGAAAACAGTTTCGAACGGCCCTTCCTACACTTCTTGAGGCAAAGCATCATGCTGAGATTGCTTCACGCTACATGACCATATACATGCATGTTCAAACCAGGTCCATGCATATGGTGTTGGGAGGAAGGGAAAGGGGTAACAGAAATGAAGAGTCTCTGAATACAGAAAATCTTTCAAATAAAAGAATAGTAAGTGATTCAACACACTGTGTGTGTGATTGGCGCCTTTAAAAAGATGCTTGTGATCTGATCTTATATAAATGTGCAAAAGGCAATGTCTGAATGTAGACTTCAAGTACAAGATAGTTACTATTTGTGGCCCATCTGTGATTAACACTTTGGAAAACTGCACAGGGAGGTTGTAGAGGAAAAAACACAGGTGACAATAATAAAGGAATGAGTTGAGGGGTAGGGGGTGAGGTCAGGTGGGGGGGTCAGCTAGATGGGGCTAAACTTTACCATCCGCCTTTTCCTGGCACACAGCGCTATCATCTGCAAAACTTCTGGTGCCTGAAATGTTACCATAGTCAAATATGGGCCCTTCCAGCAGAGTCACAATATCCATCCGGTTCACTTTAGTCAGGACCGCCGTCAGTGCATCCGCTAAGAAAAAAATGTAAGTACCTTAATTTTATATGGTTAAGAAAGGTATTATAATAACTTCACAGTAAAAGAAAGAAAGCAAAAGAAAAAAACAAAAACAGAAACAGGCCAGGAGAGATGGATAGGAAATGATTCTCACTTGTGGCGTTTTTCCCATCCCGACTGACCCACTTCTTAAGGAGCATAAAGCTCTGGGCTGTGAGAGAGTTTGGGTTCTCTGTGCGAATGTGGTTTATCTCATCTACAGAAAAATTCATCTCTCGAGCCAGCTCTATGGAACAGTAAAACACATCATATTATAACTAGCATCATATAACTAGCAGCATCTCTGCACAGAAAGCTATTAAGGAAGACAGATGTAAAGACAAATTAGTAATAAATTAACAAACAAAGTTTGTTGAAGATTTCCTGTTTCTGACCTTTAAGTAAACACTTGAACATGTAATCAGAATCAAATATTTAGGAATATACAGTGAAGTAGTATGAGGATTGTTTCCCTTTGATTATTAGTTATCAAATTATCATTTGAATTCCTTCTTAAATATTTCAAGCTTCAAAAGGACAATAATAAATAATTACCACAATGTTAAGTGGAATGTAAACTCAGTCACAGTTAACTTAACTGTCAGTCATAGTGAGTCTCACCTGTCCAGCTCAGACCCAGGTGATCAGCCACAATGGCCATGCGAAGGTCTGTTCTCTCACAGGGACTCTGTGGACCTGTCATGACATACAGAACATTGCAAACATGTTACTTATTCACTTCAAATGAAAAATCCAGATGACGTCCTTCTTTTCTGGCCAAAACAAGGAAAAAATTAACAAAACTATTTTTCTGCAACAGAGGCTATGTACAGGAACGGAAAAACTAAGAGACGTTTTTAGAATAGTACTGTGTTTGGCTAGAAAAGGAAGAACAGACAGATGGTGAACTACAATGTTCCAGCTACACAGTTGGTGCTCTGATTGTATATGTAAAACCAATTTTCTACAGAATCTATGCAGGCAATAACTGAGTTTATACAATGGTATAAAAAATGAAAACAACATACCGGTATTAACAAAAAATAGATTTTGTTGAGATGAGGCATGCAGACAACATAGTATTCTACATTTTATCTAACAAAGTTCACAAACACTGAAGCAGATATAAATTCCTCAACAACGTTCCTTTAACCAACCCAGCACAGATACACTGTTCAGTGCCCCACCCCTTATTATGATAAATTATTTGTGGAAGGTAGGGGAGAGAGAAGGGGAGATCTGACAGGGACAGATACAGTACGGTACAGTCACACAGCACAGTGATGAGAGAATGACAAGAATGACAGCTATTGTTCACGCCACAGGCAACCCAATCAGTCACAAAGGCTCATGCAACTAAGGATCAAGTAAAGTTTTCAATAAAGTTTTACAAACTAGGCTTGATCTCCGCGACGGGGGGCGACCTGCGAGCCCCTTCGTTCTTACTGCCCTCCTTCCCTCCTCCAGTCCGCTTACTCCTCCTCCTCTCACTGCCCGCTGCCCTTGTGACCTTTGTCCTCGAGGGTGTGACCCTTCGGGAGGAGCCAGCGGAGAGGGAGGGCTGGGACTGAGAGGGGTCCGATAGTGAGGTGCTTCGTGATGTGCTGCTGTCCTCCTCCGATTGCGACTGCTCTCCCTGTGTCTGTTTCTCCTCGTCTGAAAGTCGTTCAGCCACCTTTATTGCTTCTCCGCTAACGTTCTTTAAGAACTCAATTGACTGCCTACACACCTCACTAAAGTTGCCTCTACCTGCCTCGCTAACCGAAACACCGGAAGCACCAGATGACCTCTCTTTGAAAGGCAGCCTGGATGGAACTACTGGTCGGACTGATCTCTCTGAGTCTGTGGGCTTGCTTGACCTTGGAACTACCTGAGCTGTGACAGCTGAGTTAACTGCAACATTTCTTTTGATGTCCTTGACAGGAATTCTAGACTTGGGCTCAGGTGTTATGGATGCGGGATCCACTTTCCTTGCCTCTGGCCTCACAACCTGCTTGGGCTTTTGCTTTCCTGAACTGTGTGTGTTAAAACTGAAGCCTGCTGCCTTGACTGGGAGTCTAGACTTTTGCTGCCTGCTCTCTGAGACTACTTTAGTCTGATGACTTTGAGTGCTAGCTTTCTCCAGTCTCTCCACAGACTCCCTACAAAACTGAGCTTCTATTCTACTAGCTTTCTGTAAGGTGGGTTCAGAAGATGACTGCAAATTGAAAACTACACTACCACACTGGATGTAGTTGGCCTGCACATTAGAGCACTCTAAGTTATTGTTGTTATTGTAGTTTTCTGAGGGGTAATCTTTTCTGCCGGTCGGGGAAGAGTTAGTGCTATCAAAGTGACTTTTAGCTAATTGAGACTCCATGCTAATGTATTCCAGCATCTGACTGTCTGAGGATTCAGTTTTAACATCAGTCAGTTCAGCTGAGCCAGGATCTTTCTTTATAGTAATGGAAGCTGCGATGCCCATCTTAATGGGGGTGCGTAATTTGGGGTCGACCTTGGAGGCTGTGACAGTGCATGAGGTGGTGTCAACGGATGGAGGTCCGTCCAGGCAGTCAGCACTGCCCTGCACTGTGCTGCCTCTGGATGGCGTTATATCTGTGGTTTCCTCTACCTTCCCCTCTACAGCTCTTTCCCCTGCCTTTGAGTGAGAGGTGACTACCCCCGCACTCCTGCCCCCTTTCCCCTTGTCCCCTGACTGCCCATCTGATGTATGCTCACCAATCTGGAAAAACTGAAGTCTCTCTTCAACAAAGTCCCTCTTGCTCATGTCAATAGCACCACTGCGGGTCATCTCAAACATCTTGCCCTCATGGAAGGGGAAAGGGTTGGGCTCACTAGTTGGGGTGCTCTCATCTGTTGGGGTTCTTGCTGGAGTGGTATCTGGCGTGGTGGCTTGCGATTTGTCGTCCACTGACAAAGCACAGGGCTTTGGATCTTCGTCTTTGTTTTTAGCATCAAAAGCTCCCTCCTCTCCCACATTACCAGACCATGGATCGAAATCCAAGCCTTTAGTAGCCACAGTTTTAAAGGTAGTGTTTATGCCCTCCTCTAGTTGGTGCTGGAAATAATTGTCTGCAAAACCTTGTCTTTCAGGGTGTCTTCCCTCCAAAGAATAGATTTTATCCTCTTTCCCATTGTCTGATTTTTTCCCAGATGACCTCTTTGTTTGTGCCTTTTCCCCTGTTTCCTCATTTGGCATGCTCTCCTCTTCAATCACTTCAAGTTTACTCTGGCTGAAAGACCGATCTCCTGCTTTTCCCTCATTCGACATGCTGGATGTTTTAGGGTCACTCAGTCCATCATCCTCATCTTGTAGGTCATACCCATCCAGAGAATCTATCTCAGTGGCATCTGTATCATGGGAAAATTCAGCAGTTGTTGCTAAAGAGCAATCAGTGATAGATTGATCATTTCCATTCTGTTCACATTCTACCTCTTCTCCTTTCACAATGCCATTGATACCTGACTCCTTGTGATGTGAGCCGTTTCTCTCTGGTTTCCTAGGCTTAACACGTTTCTCACACTCCTCAGCCATTTTGAAGGTGTACTTCTTAAGGGGCGCAGGGTGAAAAACAGATTCATCATCACTAGAGTCACTGTTGTCAGCTCCAGGTGGGAGAGGGGAAGGAGGCTGGACTCTGATTACTGGGTCTGCAAGCAGATGCCTGTCATGTTCCTCTTGAAGGTTTACCTCTATCATCTCTGTTTCTGCTTCTGAGGAAGGACATGACCCCCTCTTTTCAGGGTCACCATGTTCAGTCTCTAAAGGCGGTGGTGGAGGGAATTCAATGTAAGCTATCCGTTTGTCTTTTGATCTTTTTCCAGACGAGTCTTGTTTTCTTTTTGAAGACTCTGATGATTGAGTGGCAGGTTTGGCTTTTTCTGCTGGTAATTCCTTGAAAATTAATGTCTTGGGCTGTTCCTCTTCCTCAGACTCCTCTGGGATTGGGCTAGGCATGCCAGCCATGGAACCAATGACAGGCTCTGGAGCCCTGGAGTTCAGGTCGTAGCTGGCCTCCTCAGAGGTAGGTGTCTCAGGAGTTACCGGACTCTTCCCTGAACGGTCTATAAATGTCACCTGTTCTAACGTGTCATCTTCAGGGCTTCCCTGTTTCTGTTTAACAGAATAAAATGCTCCACGTGTTTCATGCACTGTCCTGCTCTCGTGGCTTACTACTTTTTTGTATGTGCTCAGCTGCCCAGTAGCAGTTTCTTTCTCATACTGTTTACCCACTTGAATGCTGACATACACAGGAAGAGGTTTAATGTCCGCAGTGACACCTGGGGTCACTTTTTCAATATACTCAACTTGGTTATCATCTACACCATTACAGACTATATTAACAATCTGCCTACTAGAATCTGAGTTCCCTACAGATGACAATTCACTAGGTGATTTGCTGGCACCTGAATTAGGGTGCTGTCTATTTCTGGCTATGTGAGACCCTGTTATTTCGGATTTAATGGAGGAATCTAACTTTAAAGTACTACTTTGATGATGATCTATAAAACTAGATGACACCCTAACAGGAATTTGTGATTCCGAGTTTTTTTTTAGAGCACCATTGCATTTTTCAGCATTACCAGGGTCTTCTCGAATTACCAACTCGGTGTAAATGATCTTTTTAGTTGTTTCTTCTTTTTTGGTATTTCCATCACTCAATGAGTGCTGCTCATTCTGTGTGTCATCTTTTTGCCTATCATGCACTAGGGTATGGGTGAGCTTTGTCTTTTGGCCTTTCAGTTGCCCATTGCCATGGTTTTCCCAAGTTTTGTATACTTTCCTGTCTTCACTGACAATTTGCTCCTTGCTGTAAATATTTTGGTGATGTTTTGGTGAAGAGCTATCTGACTTATTTCTCTGTCTGTCAATCTGATTTTGGGCAAACGCTTGAGCCTTTCTAACGTTATAACTATGGCCACCCTCACTATCTTTTTTGGGGCTTCTCTCACTTTCTAAAGACTCTGCTGACTTTGGGAGATTCCCCCCTGCAAAAACTTGGTAAACTGGTAGCTTACTTTCCTGCAGCTTCCTTACAGGGGATCCTGAAGTTTGTCCCCATTGTGGACCTTTATCTTGTTTCTGGGCCTCTGATTCAAATTTCATTCTTACTGAGCTAACCTTAGATGATGAGGGTTGGAAATATTTAGATGATTCACTTGCACTGCTAGCAGATGAGCAGTCCCCCTTTTTTGGGTCATCATTGTATTGAAGCAAGACCCGTCTTTCAGGACTGCTTGGCAGACTGGCACATTTTCTGTCATGGGAACCATACTTATCCCTAAACCTGTCTCTGCTCCAGTCCTCTCCAGTCCCTCCATTTCTATGAACTGACCTCTCTGGGCTACTACAAGTTGAGCTGGGCCCAGAACGAGTCTCCCTTGCATCTTGTCTGCGATGCTTCTCAGGGGACTGAAGCTCATCATTCAGTTTTTCAGTTTTATCACGAAAGAATTGCGAGACTTCACTGAGTTTTTCCTCTGCCTCTTTGACAGTTCGGTCTACTCTGTCCTCATATTTTTGTTTCTCTCTGCTTTTATTCTGCCCGTCCTCAGAAACTCTCATCCAAATAGACCTTTTTGGACTATCAGGATCAGAAGCATACTGCAACAAAGTAAGTTTGTCATAATTGTCATCATCTGATGATCTACCTGACCTATCAGGCTTTAGCATGAATTCTCTAATAGAGCCACCTTGTGTTCCCTCACCATAGTATTGAGACCTGTCAATCACAGATTCGTCTGAGTCTGAATGGGATGAGTCAAATTTTTCTGACAGGAGCATTTTCTCTGCAAACTTGTATGATTCTCCCCTAGTTTCGGATGATTCATCATCATGGTACTCCACTGACTGCTGACTAAGCAATTTCAAGGTCTTATCATTCTCCACAGAGACAGGCATGTGTATTCTAGAGTCCAGATAACAAGGAAGAGATTCTTCAGCTTCTATGTTGTCTTGTTGCTCATTGCCCATCCTATTTTGTATTTCTTTCATGCCACTTTTGCCCTGAAATATGTACATTTCCTTCTCAGGATGATTTTTTGTTTCTCTGATAATTACTTCAGTTGGTTCAGCTTTGTTGCCTTTCTCAATGTGAACCTCAATGATGCGCTCGACTTTGGGCATTGGGTCTAGAGGCCTAATAGATGAATCTGCCCCTTCACTGCTGCTTTTGTGCTCAAACAGGCCTGTTAACTCTCTGGAAGGATCCTTTCCAGACTGGAAGGCCTTCATTATGTCTCGTACAGACATAGTTTCCTCCATCCTCTCAGATATAGCCTCTTTAGCAGGAGGTTTGTGGTACACCATTCTTGTAGTTGTTGTTATGTGAGTTTCCTCTTTGACCCGCATGCCTTTGCCCATCACATCATCCTCTGCATTGACTCTGGCTTGGTAAGCTTTAACTCTTTCTTTGATGGACCCACCAGGTGATCGGGGCTCAGTGTCTGCACAACGCAGTGGAGGCTTTGTCATTCTAGCATCTTCCAATGCTGGGTCCTTAGGATCGTCTGGATGCTCATAGCTCCGTATGACATGTACAACCTCAGTGCGTGTTTCAGTGATGACAGGGGGAATCTCCTGAAAGAGGCCTTTGGGCCCCATTCCCTCTGCACTTTGGGGAGCTGAGGGGGTTCTCTCACTGCGAGTCTCAAACCCACTGTCAGAAAGTGGACTCTTGTCTTGGTCATGGGAGACGTCATCGGGAGAGTCCAGTGCTATTTCAGGACCAAACAATGCATCAGCTAGCTTTGAAAATTCTTTTTCTGAAGGTGAAGGGCGCATGTTAGTTGGAGGCATTTTGAGCTTGTTCTCCTGTAATGCCATTGCAGGTTTCAGGACACGTTTCTGTTTCTCCTCTCCTTCTCTCCTTGCTTCCTCAGTTCTTTGTTTAGCCTCTGCTATTTTAGAAAGAGAGCTTGTGCCAATGTCATTAGTTAGGTAATCAACAACTTTAGCAAGGTTAAAATCTCTGTCAGATACTGGTTTTGTTTTCACTTGAGGGGCTAATGTTTCATATCGAGGGGGGCATCTCCATTTATTTTGTTGATTATCATCTATGTCATCCTCTGGGACATCTTCTGTTTTGCTGTTTTTAATATTTGCCTTACTCTCTCTCAAAACATCCTTGCTAAGAATTTCACTGACTTTGACCAGGTCTTGTTTTACCTTCTCTACGATCTTGAAAGGCTCCTCATCGTCCACTTTATGTTCCTTAGAGTGAGAATGATAACCTTTGGAGCTTGAATTTGATTCAGTTTGCAAAATTGCAGACATTCTGATTAGGTCCTCCTTCATGTCAGCAACATCTTTTAGTATCTCCTGGCTGTTAGACAGAGGGGATGAAGAGGTAGCAGATTTTAGTGTTCCTGGGGACATGTGCAGGGGAGTCTTGACAGGAGACAGAGTTCTGGCAAAAGAGGACTGAGTCTGGGTATTAACCTCTTGGGGCATGGCCTTTCTGGGGGACAGGAGAGCAGCTGTTGACTTGGAGACTTCAGGGAGCTTTTTAAACTGGTGTTCTGGTAAGACATTTATAACAGAATAGACAGGAACTGTAATAGTGCTGGAAGTTACAGAAGTGGTAGAATTGGGAGGGGATCTGAGGGAGGCATACAGTGAGTTGGACGCAGAGGAACGGATAGACTGGTAAGAGGATGAGGGAGTGGAGGACACTGACTTTAGTGTGCCGTAGCCAGCAGAGCAGGAATTAAATGTTTTTTCCACTTCATCAAAGGCTGCATTCACATTTGTTGTGGCTGCATTTGTTGTGGCTTGAATTCTTTCCTGCAGGGTGCTGGAAAGATGGGTTGTTGGGGAGGAGGAGCGATATTTAGTTGGGGAAACTGTCCCATTGATCAGCGCAGCTGCTGTAGTGGCTGAGCTGGATTTCAATGGTGAGGAGAGGGACGACAGGAATCCTCTGGCAGAGGCATCAGTGTTGGTTCTGATGGAGGAAAAACCCGGGACAGTTTTAATGGGGGAGCAGGTTGCTGGAGGGTTTGAGGTTATAACAGACTTGTATGGCAAACTTGAGCTGTACATGTTTAGTGAAGACTTAGGTGAGGCTGGAGGGGTCATAGAAATGGAGGATCTTTCCAGCAAGGTCCCGCCAGATGGTACCGGAGAGGTCCTGGCTGAGAGCCCTGTGAGGCCTTTAAGTGAAACTGGATCAGGGGAACTCTTCCCTGGAGAGGACAGAAGGGTGGGGGAGGCTTGGACTGGATACTGAGCACCTTGAACTACAGTCTTTATTGGTGAGGAGATTGTTCTGTAGGTTCGAATCGGTGATGCAATGTCGCTGGCAGATTTGATGGAAGACGCTGGTGAACCTCCAATGATGGATTTTATGGGAGAAGCAGAGTTCACAGACCACACCGACCTCAGCGGGGAAGCTGAGGGAGTGTTGGATGAGGAGCTGGAGAGGGAGCCAAAACCAGATTTGGTCTGGCTAGGGACATTGACGGGAGAGCTTGTCGCCCAGGCCTGGTAGGTGCGCGTCGTAAAGACAGGCTTGTAAGCGTAGCCAGAAGGCTGCGGCGTGGTTTTTGGAGTGGTGTTATGGCCTCTTTCAGCTGTTTCTAACATAATCAAATTAATAAAAGTAAACAGAAATAGTTAAATAAGAGAGAAAAGAGAAACAAGATTTAGTCAGGGGATAAATCCAGAAACAACCAGTAGTGAAAATACTGAAATTGTGGAGGCTTTTGACAATGGAAAGCTAAGTGGGAAAATAAAGTAACTCATGCCTGTGATAAATGGGTGGAGATGCAAAATTATGGTAAAATATCAGCCACTTAAATAAGATAACAAGCTCTAAAAATTCAGAAAATATGTTCAGATTTTAAGTGGAAGTCTCTTCATTTATGCTTAGGAATGCCATTAGTACTGGTGCTTTGTAAATAGTACATTTAGATTTAGTCAATAGGATTTATGTCAAACTAGATCTGTGCATTAGGCCTTAGTAATTTTTAAATTACAATCGATACTAATATATATATATATATATATATATATATATATATATATATATATATATATATATATATATATATATATATATATATATATATATATATAAAATATATACACAGTTGTGGTCAGCATTAATGGCACCCCTGATGAATATGATCAAAAATGACTGTAAAAAATAAATCTGCATTGTTTATCCTTTTGATATGTCATTCAAAGAATTTGCAAAAATCTAACCTTTCATATATATATATATATATACACAAATGCCATTGTTTTAAATTAATATTTACATTTAGCTGGAAATAACATTATTCAAGAACCGCTATAATGCCAAAACAATCTGTTACCTTAAATTATATGTTTATCTCTGTAAAGCTGCTTTGAAACAATCCGTTGTTAAAAGCGCTATATAAATGAAGATGACTTGACTTGACTTGACATCAATAATTACATTTTAAAATAAAGGAGTGTGTTAAATAGCCTATTGGTTAAATAGTTATTAATACCTTATACATCTGACCAACAATTACAAGGCAGTTTTAACAAGTTACAAAAAATCATCCTAAATAAATGAATAAGTAAGCAAGTGGTAAAATATTATGTTGATATTGAGTTCCATGGCTTTTTATCATGAGCAATTACAAGAACTGTCAATAAAACAAGAAAGTTCTTTGGAAAATAATATATAATAATAAATAACAATAAAAATAACAATAAATAACAATAAATAACAATAAAATAAAAGAAATAAAAGAAAATATGTTCAGACTTTAAGTGGAAAAAAATTTATAGTCAATTAATTTATGCTTAGGAATGTCATAAGTATCGGTGTTTCGTAAAGAGTACATTTAGATTCAGTTTATGTTAAACTAGATCTGTGCATTAGGCCTTGCAAGTGTAAATGCAGACCTGCCACTGTTTATTATATTGTTAATATTAAACAAAAATGAAGGGGAAAAAATAACACTCACCGATCACAGCTGGGTAACTTTAATACATTTAACAAGACATCTATGATTGAACCGGAACACAAAGTTTTTCCCACATGGGGAAAAAAATTATGTAATTTTTATATATGTATATATATTAGGGGTGGAACGGTACACAGAAGTCACGGTTCGGTTCATACCTCGGTTCAGACATCACGGTTCGGTACGATTTCGGTACAATGGAGGGAAAATAAAAAGACAAAAAGACCTTGCGATATGTTTGGTAATTGTACCTGAATGAATTTAAAATTAATTTGCTATATTTCAGATCAATATTTTAGTTTTCATTCATTTTAATTAACATTATTAATTAACAATGTAACATTACTCTCATCTGAATTATAAATGATTGATTTCTGTATAAAATAATACTACCATTAAAAACACATTCGATTTTCTTTTTTAATCAATGTAGAATGTGTAACTTAAAAATAAACAGATTAATGCTCCGAGGACAAGAAATGAAAACCAATGCAATGTGATGAATGTCTAAAAGATGGCACCCACAGACTGTTTTGAAATGGGGTTGGATAAATATTTTTTGCTTTTAAAAAAGTGTGTGTGTGTGTGTGATATTTTTTTATTTGGGTGACAGTTGTAGGTTACAGTTTGACAAGAGTTTACAGTGTGACAAAAGCACAATGGTGTGTTTTATTGCGAGTGTACACAAATATAAGTAGCCTAAACACTTTGCAGGTTTTATGATCTGTATGAACACAATGACGGAGTATGTTTTTTTGTTTCCACTGTTCGATCTTGCCCGCGCCTCTCTCTCTCTCTCTCTCTCTCTCTCTCTCTCTCACACACACAGTTCGATCGCGCGCGCACACACACACACTCCAGCATTGCAATCTTGACATCGCAGCCTGTTCAATATGCGGCCACACCAAACGCGAATAGAGTGTCAAATTCACGTCTAGTTCGACGCTAGTCCAAAGCGAATAGGACGCGCGTATAGGGATCTCTCAGTCACGTGACCCCTAGCCGCGTGTCAGCCATTTTGACGGAATACATCCGTCAGCTACTCATAGAGCCATTGCCGTGGATAATATATATTATTAGTATATTATACTAATAATATAATTATTAGTATATTATTATACTAATAATATAAGTATTAGTATAATTAGCCTAAATATTGCAATACTTTGCGCTACAGTATTGATATAATTGCATGCGCAAAATCATGGTGCAAAATATCTCGATACTGAACAGAATCGATTTTTTCCCCCACCACGTCATGTCTTCGCACTTATTATTAGCATCACAAAAAAAAAATGTACAAGAGGAAGATAAAGGAATTAGGAATCCATATGAAGCACCACAAGTAGGGTTGCGGCGGTGAGGAAAATTTCCCACCGGTTAATCGACGTGTGACAACACCGGTAATCCCGGTGTCACCGTGGGGGGCGGGGCGGGGCGGGGGGGAGTTAAATAGCTTTTACAGAGCTGCCAACTCTCACGCATCTCACGCCACACCCCCGATTTCTCACGAATGAAGTGTCAACCTGGTCGGTCAAATGCCTGGAAGATGAGTTTATCTATATATCTACCTGTTGAGCCACTCGTGATCGACTAGTTATGCCGCAAAATAGTTAAAATCTCCTGGAATCTAGAGCGAGCGCGCACGCGAGACAGAGATTGTGCTTTAAACCGCGTAGCGCGCGCGTACGGGAGAGAGGGAAAGCGAGCGAGAGACCTTGGGTGTGCAAGCACACCCGTCGGAAAAGTCTCACTCCAAGCTAAACTCAAAAGTTGGCAGCTCTGCCTTTTAAATGCGTGCGCGTTATACTTTCACTTTCGAAATAAGCTTTTCTGTAATTTGACTCGTTCTCATCTCCACACGTGCTAAATGGAATCCTGATGCTTGCTGATCTGTGACGTGACTGGCTCTTGGCACGCACTGCGCAGTTCAGTTTTTAATTATATTATATGCTCTCTTCTGAACTAAATAATTGATCATTATTATTTTTAATTAAATCAAATAAATATTTTAGCAAAAACGAATACTTTAAAAAAGTCAAGACATCGCGGTGTCACGGTGGGAAAGTGATGTCACCGGTGATGGGGCTTAAAACCGGTAACACCGTCAACACCGTCTATCGCGGCAAGCCTAACCACAAGTTCTTTTTACAGGCATTAAATGTGTAGAAAAACTTCCTGACATTGAGTTCGGTGACATTACAGCTACCTTATTCACTTCCCATCACGCTACACCGGAGTTTCATTAAAAGAAAATGATTTTTCAATAATCACCACAAAGGTTGGTCAATGTTTTTTATCACCAAATTATAGTAGGCCTACCTGTTATAATTTTTAAACTGAGTTTACAGGGAAAAACACAAAACAAAATCACCAACAAGATTAAGTGTATCTTTAATGAATTTGTTTAATCTAGTTTGATCCAAGAAAAACGAAATAGCTTATATACTTTTTTATACCCATCACTGACCGTATGATAAACTGTCATTGAGACTGTTGTCTCAACCTGTGTTTCTAACGATAAGAAGTGTCAAATAAAATACAAGATCAGCTTTTGGTATTTGAAAACGAAAGAATTAACTGATCTAGGAATGCATGGATGCGTTTTGCCTGTTTATTGCTGCCAACCACTTTTCTCCGTTTTGTTTCTTTTGGGACACGGTATAAAGATATTCCTTTTGTATGATCACGTATCTGATCGCATCCAAATGCACAGCATCGCTCGGGCATGATAGGAATATTTCGCGACGAGCTGTATTATTACCGGCGGTTTAGCATTTTCTATTCCGTCAAGATGGCTGCTCCAAATGGCGGGACATCCCTATAGGTGTAAAAGCCAACGTTTAGTGAACGCACGTTCAGAGCAAAGCCGGGGGTACAGATTATGTGTCCCTAAAGAACCCGCGCATCTAACAGTAGTTTCGCATTACATTAATTAATTTGCACGCGAGTTATTTATTTTTATACCGTGTATTCTCCGTGTAAATACGTGTACCGAACCGTGACGCCCATACCGTTTCGGTTCAATACGAATACATGCACTGTTCCACCCCTAATATATATATATATATATATATATATATATATATATATATATATATATATATATATATATATACACACATACATACATGCCATTGTTTTAAATTAATAATTACATTTTAAAATAAAGGAGTATGTTAAATAGCCTATTAGTTAAATAGTTATTAATACGTTATATATCTGACCAATTACAAGGCAGTTTTAAAAAGTTACAAAAAATACATCCTAAATAAATGAACAAGCAAGCAAGTCGTAAAATATTGATATTGAGTTCCATGGCGTTTTATCATGAGCAATTACAAGAACTGTCAATAAAACAAGCAAGTTCTTTTGAAAACAATACAATAAATAACAATAAAACATAATGATGGGTTTATTCAAAAACACACCAGGCAATACACAACCTGTGTAGACAATGTGGTAGCAAATTATATAAAATGTCAAACAATGGAAAAAACAACACACTACAAAGAAAAAAAAATAGCAAAAAGCAAGCAAACAAATGTAACTGTTTATGACTAATGTACACAGACATGATATACTGGCAGTTCTGTTTTTGAAAATGGTGAGATATGAGATTATTGTGCCTTCATATATATATGCCTGTATTGTGCCTTCATATATATATGCCTGTATCAGATGCCTATGTATGTGTGACATGTATGATTATGTCATGCTGATGTTTCAACAACAAAGAAAATGTAGGACTCACTGGATGCTGGATCGGCCAGATAGCTGTAGCGCTTTCGCAATGCTAATGAGGCAAAGGTATGTCGTCGATCTTTGTCATTCTGCAATAACAAAAGTAAAAATCCTATGTAAGAACAAAGTGACAAAAATCGCAGTGCAATGACCTTTTAAGTGGCTAATTACTATAATTTCCTTTTGATTGTTTTGAAAGCACTGTATCAATGTTGGCCCAGATTTATTTTTGAAGAAATTATTTGATGTGGTGCATTTAATTTAGGATATCAGTAAAACATTCCAATTGCTTCAGTTTCTGTAAGGAATGTAGTGCTACATTTCACTTCGAAATGCGGTCTCCTGAGAGAGGGTCAACTATACAAGCACAGCCCATTTGCTAACAGTGTGAAAGGTATTTTCCAGTGAAACTGCCTAATTGCTTCACTTTGAAATAAAATTAAATTAAAAAATCAAATCTGCAAAAGAGAAATGTGAAAAATGTTTCCAATAAGCCACAAAATAACAATGCTTTAAATCTACTGATAAACACAAAAAGGAGGCATGCACTTGCCTGACCAATGACCTGGTACAAAAGCTTTTGACCAATCACATAAATAAGCGTATGATCACATAAGCACCACACTAAAGTCAAAGGTGGACAAGTTATGAAATATGTACCTCATCATCAGGATCTGACTCCATTTCCTACAATTTCCCACGATGCATTGCAGCAATACATAATGGAGAGGCAGCAGCCGAGGATGGTGATTATGTGAAGATGGCGTTGAAGGGAGAGGAGTAATAGAAAAGGAGTTTAAAGATGACAGTAAGGGAGTGGAAAAGGTAAAAAAAAAACAGATGCAGAGAGATTAAAAGAGAGCAAGACAAAAGGAAAGGCAAAATAAAGTTACAGCAAAAGCAGCAACACAAATAGCTCTGTGACAATGTTTAATAGTTGAAGACTCTAGATAACACAAGAGGAAAGTCACAGAATCATGTTTATGTATGTTCTTACCTTCCTGTGTGTTGGCAGTGTGAAGTTGAGGTTGCAGATTGCACTCTGAGGCAGGCCTTTTGCGATTTTAGGTTCTCTGAGGAAAGATATTCTCCCACATGGCTCTTGGCCCATATCTCTGACCTACAAAATCCATTCACACACATAAAATGACAAAAAATCTTAACATATAACTGCAATCATATCAGTAGCCCGAGAAAAGCTGTTTTAGTTTATATTGAGCTGAGCTCATGGGATCTGCTATGTTGAGATCACATGACCAGCTGATACTAATTATTTTCTTTCACTTAATTTATCCCAACTATTTTGAGACCTGTAGCAGGAATCAAATTTGAAATTAGCTCATTTTGTGCATAAAATTGTAAAACGTCTCAGTTTAAACATTTATGTTATCTATGTTCTATTGTGAATAAAATATTGGCTCATGTGATTTGAAAGTCTTTTAGTTTTCATTTTATTCAAATTTAAAAAACGTCCCAACTTTTCCAGAATTCGGGTTGTACATGCACCTTTATATCTTACTTTATATCTTCGATTTTTGCATTTCAAAATCCAGATTTAACTGTATAGCTGATTTACTTTATTATACTTGTTTAGTGAAATTCTGTATGTGCATCTTTACAGTTTTTTTCAATCGATTTGACATTTCTCCAAATAATTGTGGTTGCTTTCAAAACAATTAGAAGCAACCTAAGCACTCTCCTGTTGGCGAAACAGTTCGATATTCACTGCATAATGAAGCACTGCATTTTATTCTAGTAATGCATTTATCAAAAATAAATACTAACATAAAAACTAATAGTGTGTTCTTTGTTGATCTGATCACAAATTCAGCTATAGATGCAGAAATACATGAATGAAAATAAATTTTCAGTGTCCTTTAATCGTGTTCTTCAAAGTTCTTTAATGATGAGTTTAGTTGCATAGCAATGAGTTTTCTCCCCCCAAAATAATAAATAAATAAATGAACTGCAATCATTTAACCAATTACTTTTTTTTTATTTACATCTGGCCAGAGAATTTTCACGAGTCTAAATATCCATCCTTGACATGCTTGTACCTCAACTTCAATATGGTGGAAGGAACACCAAACAACTACAAAATATCACTCCATTTGCTCCTGATCACCCTGCAGAAAGTGAATTTCATTGAAGGAGTTTAAAAATGTGTATGGCCCAAAGACAGTATTGTGTGACACACAACACAAGTGTTTGAAATGGCAGCACATACTGTATAGTGATGTTGCCTCTTCTTTGTCCAGGGACATTGACTGGGGCACAACATTTATATCGTTGGGCTGAACTTTCTGTCCGGCTTCTCTCAAGGAAAGACAATCATTTATAACATGGAAACTCCTCTATACCCTATCCTTCTACCTCTCTCCTCCCTCCTCTTACCCCTTGCTCTCCCCTTCCTCGCTTTCCATGTCTACTTATATTTTCTTCTCTTGCTCTTTTTCCACTATACCATTGCCCTCCACTCTACCTACCTCTTCTCCCTCTACTCTTCCCCTTTTTCTACATCCTCAACTCCTCTTGCTCCATCTCCTCTTTCTATTGACCTTATTCACAGCAGAGCCATCTTTGACATTTTTAACAGGAATGAAAGCAAGGCTGTGAGGGATAGACATCTCTTCAGTGGGTTGTTCTGTTATTTAATGCATTTTTGGATTGTTCTGCTGACGAAACATACCAAATTCCTGTGAAAATGTTCAGATCACAGTGTTAATTGTTTTGAAAGCAGTGATCTGAGTTTGGAGAAATGTGTCAAATCGACTGAGAAAAACTGTAATAGCTGGAAGAATTAGGATGAATGAGCCACTGTCTCTCAAACCTTGATGTTGAATGGGAGTCGGTTCTCTTTGAAGGCATAGAAGTTGAAGATGAGTTGCTGGCCACTCTTTGCCAGAGGAGAGATGTTACCGTAGAAATCTACATGAATGGGCTTACCCTCCAGAATCTGACAAAGAAACAAGGGACAGATCATAAGAAGCTGTACATTTATGTCTTTATATTGTCAATAAATGATCAGAAAAGTGCTATTGTTTGAATATAGGATAATATAAATGTGTGGGTGTTTTTATGAAAATGGACTGAATGACAGGTATATCTTCTGTCATGTTTTTTTCTTATTTGTGTATACATGAATATTCACAAACTCGTGATGACTCACTGTTTCCAAACACTGACCGTATGTTCATCGTTAATTATTTATGTGAAAGTGTATAGTGTTGTGTGTGTGTGCATGTGTGAAGGCTAGAGTGTGAGTTACAGTTGCACACCTCAATGTCTTTGCTTCTTGCCACCTCCTCAAAGTTCTCCTGCTGCTCCAGAGTTTTGTCGACTTTGTCATCAGTCATGCAGAAGCAACGGAGGCGGGACTCTACAGGGTCGATCATTTTAGCAAACACCACAAACTTGGCCAGGTACGGAACACAGATCAGCTCTCGGTACAGCTGAGCTGCTAAACCCACCGTCTCACTGATCTGCTGACAGTCTGCCAACCAAAATCTACAGAAAGGAGAAGAGAGGGGGTGGGGGATTGCCTAGAATAAGGAAAATTCTCCCCAATTCTTCACAAATGTTTACAGTTCTTTCGCTGTTGCAACTCCACGGGATGAAGAATCTTGGTTCTAAGCATTTTTTTAGTATAAGAAAATAAATATGCTTATCAAAAGGAGGAGACAACATATCTCATATATTTTGTTGTTGATGTCAAAGGCTGTGCGTACCAATACATTATTTTTATTATCTTATTAGTAGCTAGTCAAATTAGGAAGATCCCAACATGAACATGTTGCATGACATGCATATTCCCAAATACAACTAACAAAAATATGTAACGTAAAATAAAATACAACCCAAACTACATTAAATGCAGGGTCAGTGGCAACGAGAATATGCATGGTTTAATTTTGCATATTGCTGGGCTTATGCAGTTCAAGGTAATATCAATTGATGTTAATTATTAATTAATTAATGTTTATTTTTAAGAACATTTTTGTTAGGAACTAACATTTACAAAAAAAGTGATTTGCATAATTTAGAGAAATTTGAGCAGAAGATAAGCATATCTATTTATAGAAAAGGTGTCTGTTATTTAATGACCTTATGTGAACCTCTTCTCACTAATTCATTTTTCAGGGCAACAGTCTGCAGTCATATTTGAGTTCAATCGGCATGACTTTGCAGATGTGCAGATGAACATGATTAGAATGCTATAAATTAATCTAGGGCACAAATCCTCCACTGTCTCCCACTCTGAAGTACATGATTTGAATCTGCATGTGATAAACTCCAACATCAGCTGAGACTCACCTAGCAGACACATTTGTGGTGAAGGAAACACAGTCTGTGACAAAAGAGAGAGGAGTGGTCCCAGTGATGTCTTCCCACTGTGCGGGGGATGTTCCACCTAAAAAGATGCAACACTTTTAAACACTGGTGTTGGGAATCACTACAGATATCTGTTGGGTATAATACTTAATGATTTATTGGTCCTTTTTATTCGATAGCAGCACGGAATTTGAAGTCACTTGCAAATGCATGCTTTATCTCAGGGTACGTTTACACGACAACGATATGCTTAAAACGGATACGTTTTTCCTTGAGTTTTCCGCGTACAGACAACACCATTGTCAAAACGATCCCCATTCACATGAATACATGAAAATGATTAAAAATCCTGTATTCTGCTGCTAGGCCATTAGATGGTGATGAAACACTATAGACTGAACACGTAATATGCATGTGCATGACGTCATCATCTTCAGAGATTTGCGGTTTTGTTGTTTACACGGAGACCGTTTTCAAAAACTTGCACTTTGAAACCCGTTTTCAAAACTTTGCGTTTTCACGCATCCAAAACGCCGTTGTCATTTAAACAAACGGCCAAAACACATAAAAAGTTTTACGTTTGTAGTTGAAAATGGTGTTGTGTAAACAGCCCCAATTTACCTGCTCTTTTAACTCTGTTAAACCAAAGTGAACCCAAATGTTGAATTTAAATTCAGATGGGGGATCTCAAGTCAACGTGCAGTTGTTGTTGCACATTCATTAAGCCGTCATGATTCATTAAGATTTCTGCTCTCGAATGAAAGAAGCTCTGAAGTTTAAGTATTAAAATCAAAAAATTTAAACCTGACATTTTCACCCCCATCTCATTTAAAATACACATACATAAACTTTCACTATTCACATGCCTGTGATGCTACAGAGCAGTCTAAGGCAGGGGGCAGGTTCTCCTTTGCGTCCATTAGCAACAGCCTCTTTGCATCTGGGCGGTACAGGGATCGTCATGGTGATGGGCTTGTGGAATTTCCTCCTTCTGGGCTCCACAGTAACAATTGGGCTGAAGGACGCACGGTTACCAGTGATGGTCCACACCATGTCCTCTGGCACTGGCTGTGCCTAAGAGAGAGAAACAGACAGCGAGAAAAGCAGTATTAAGAATAGGGGAAAAAACAGAAGAACATCTATTTGCAGAGCATCTACACTGTGCAAATTTGTGCATGCATGCTGTGTGTTTGTTGTTCATGTCTCTAGGCATATGTTTCTAACTAATTATCATTAGAATGTGATTAGCTTTTTATTGCTTTAGTCTCCTGACTTGTTGTTTGTGTAATGTATACATTCTCAGTTTCTATGCTAAAGTCATGGGTTGTCTGCCAGGAAATGCCTGTTGACCACTATTAGAACAGAAGAAATCTTTGACTATGTCAAAAGAATAAATGATATTCTGCTATTTTGTGTGTGTGTTGGGGGAGGAATATTCTACTATTGTGTGTGTGAGAGAAAGAAAGTTCCCAGAGCTCCTTGAGATGAGAAAGACAGGTCAGTTTTATGTAAACTGCTAAAATGACCGAAAAAAAATTCTAAATAATATAAAATATACATATAATAATATTTAATTTAATAATATATATACTAAATATTATTAAATATATTTACTACAGAAACATCCTTTCCGGTTCCTGAAAACACCATTTTAAAATTCCCTTATATTTCCTGTTTTTCCATGACCTTGGAAACCACGTAAAAGTAAAAATTAAGCTCGACTAAATATAATTTACTAGTACTGCCCAGGGGTCCTGAGACATCTGTGGAACCTCCTGAGAGTGGCCTGGAAGAACAAGGTCATCCCTTCAGAGTGGCGACGAGCTGTTACAGTGTTCATCCCGAAGGAAACAAACTCTACCACCATTAGCCAGTTCAGGAGCATTGCACTCCTGAATGTAGAAGGCAAGATTTTCTTCTCCATCCTGGCCAAGAGGTTGACCACCTACCTCATAAGTAATGGGTACATCGACACTAGCTGCCAGAAGGCAGGCATGCCAGGGTTCCCAGGGTGCGTGGAACACTCTACAGTCATATGGGAGCAGATCCAGAGAGCAAAAAGAGAGAAAGGTGACCTGCATGTGGTGTGGCTGGATCTTGCCAACGCATATGGGTCCGTCCCCCACCAACTCATCGAGTATGCCTTGGACTTTTTCTACATCCATGACTGCATTCGTGCCCTGGTGGCCAAGTACTTTGAGGACATCAAGATGTGTTGCACTCATCAGGACTTCACGACAGGCTGGCAACAGCTGGAAGTAGGCATTGCCATGGGATGCTCGATCTCTCCCATCCTATTTGTAGCAGCCTTCGAGATTATCCTGATGGGGGCAAGGGTGATGGTTGGAGGTATGAAGCTACCACCGGGCCAAAGGCTACCACCAGTGAGAGGCTATATGGACGACATTACCACCATTCTTCAGACAGCAGCATGTACAACAAGACTGCTGAAGAGGTTTGATGAGCTTGTGGGGTGGGCGAGGATGAAGATCAAACCCGCCAAATCACGCAGCCTGTCCCTCAGAAAAGGGGTTAGAAATGACCATACCATCTTTGTCGCAGGCGGTGAAGAAATCCCTTTGCTGGCAAATCAGCCCGTCCGTAGCCTGGGTCGTATTTATACAGCAGACCTCTCTGATAGGCAGATGGGGGAAACGGTGAGGAAGCAGCTCGCAGATGGCCTCGCCAAGATCAATCAGAGCCAGCTCCCCGGCAAGTATAAAGTGTGGAGCTACCAGTTCATACTGTACCCAAGGGTGATGTGGCCTCTGAAGATGAGCGAAGTTCCCTCCTCGGTGGCAAACAAGATGGATGGACTAGCAAACTCATTCATCAGGAAGTGGCTGGGTCTGCCAAGATGCCTATCAGATGTAGGCCTCTTTGGCAGGAACGCACTACAGCTGCCACTGCGATCCATTGGCCTGGGTTACAAGCAGGAGAAGGCTCGGATGGTGCTGGAGCTGAGGGAATCCACTGATCGACTGGTGAGAGCAGCTGGCCCTAAGATACAAACAGGGAGGAAGTGGAAAGCCCAGGAAGAGGTTGACATGGCAATTAGCAGGCTGAAACACTGTGAAATAGTCGGCAGAGTCCAAGAGGGTCGAGCAGGCCTTGGGAGGAGCGAGACCCCCCTCTTCTGGTCAAAGGCCTCCAAAGAAGAGCGGAGAGCCATGGTGGTGGCAGAAGTGACAAGGACTGAGCAGGAGCGCCTTAACATCAAGGCGGTGTCTCAGAGCCGGCAGGGAGGCTGGATGTCATGGGAAGGCGTCACAGACAGGCATTTGTCATGGTCTGATCTGTGGAAGATCCCCCAAGCCAGGCTTAGCTTCCTGATTAGATCTACCTATGACACCCTACCTTGTCCCAGAAACCTCCATCAGTGGTTTGGCACTGAAGAACTTTGCCCCCTTTGCAGTACCAGCAATGCAAGCCTCCAGCACATCCTTTCGGGCTGCAAGACAGCATTGTCCCAAGGCCGCTATAGGTGGCGACATGATCTGGTGTTGAGGAAGCTAGCAGAGGTTGCAGAGTCATGTAGACAGGAAGCTAATAGAAGACCTTCTGAGCCAACGAGAAGTCCCATCCTGTTTGCAAGGGCCGGAGAGAAAATCAACCACCCTCACCAGAGAGCAACATCTAGAGTCCTCTCATCTGGCAGTGAGTGGAACATGAGGGTCGACCTGGGGAGGCAGCTCCAATTCCCCAGGGAGATCGTAGAAACTTTGCTCCGGCCAGACCTGATCATGTGGTCAGAGTCATGCAAGTCCATCTTGTTGGTGGAGCTCACTGTCCCATGGGAGGAGGGAATGGAGGCTGCCAACGAGCGGAAGCGTGCCAAGTATGCAGATCTGGTAGAAGACTGCAGAGAGGCTGGCTGGAAAGCCACCATGTTTCCCGTTGAAGTGGGATGTAGGGGCTTCGTTGGGTCCTCAACGGTTCGCCTCCTCCGCGAAATGGGATGTACAGGAGCAGGGTGTCGAAAAGCCATTAAAGAACTGGCAGAGGAGGCAGAGAGGGGCAGCTTTTGGCTCTGGCTAAGGAGGAAGCATAGGGGATGGGGCCAAGTAACACCTAGGGCATCAGCAGGGGGTGGCAGGGAGTGATCCCTGCCACCGCTCCGCCACCAGGAGATGTACTGGGGTTAAAGGAGCGAAACATCCATGACTGGTGGTCCCCAGCTGATGACCCGTTTTATGCCCAAAGAGGTGGAGCACACCTGCACAAAAGGCACTGGTGGAGGTGCGTCAGGCAGCAATGCCCGGCAGGTCGACCATCAGCCTGTATTTCTATGAATTTGACAACAATAAATATAATTTGACTTGATAAGCCTTTATACCTGTAGTCCAACACGAATCTTCTTTGTAAGCGCTCCCTGGGGAAAGGCAGCCTTCACCATGGGAACCGCCTCACTACTCAGGACTCCGCCCTCAGGACCCATGTGATCACTTTCTTGCTTGATGCGTGACACCACCGCAAAGTACTGTGGAAAATCTTTTGTGATGATGCGGCAGATACGTTTTTTCTCCAGCTCTGCTAGACTGTCCATCTCTGTAATCACATATGAAATCACAAATAAACAAAATCATGAGAATTAAATGAAAGCTCCCCCCGTGAGGTAGTTTTAGTTATGTCATCAGCTGTTTGTACATTACCCTCATCCATGCCATTGAGGATTGAGGTGAGCTCTGCTATTTTGCAGTCATAATGATGTTCTTTCCAGGTCTCTCCATTATCGCTGCGTAGGACGATCAGCTCTCGCTCCTTTCCCCGCATAGAGCCGAAATGAGGAATTTCTACTATCACAGGCCTGAAAATGAAGTGAAGATAATAAAGGGGTGAACAGATAGTGGAAGTCCAATGCATTCACTACAACCAAGCACTCAAAACTGGACAGCAAGATGGAGAATTGCAGCATGCAAATTGAAATCAGAACTCATTTAAAGAGAATTTAAGTGAAGAAGAGAATTTAAGATGGAAACCCTGATATCACTCAGTCTGAATTAAGTCCCCTTAGAGATTATGGGCCCTATCTTGCACCCAGCGCAATTGACTTTGTACACTGATGCATGTATCATTCGTATTTTGCACCCGTGCAAAGCGGCTTTTCCCTCCACAGACGCACGCTGGCAAACTAGGGAATGAACTTGCGCTCCCTGGGCGGTTCAGCGCAAAAAAGGAGGCGTGTTGCGCCACTGACCAGAAAAAAACACTTTGGTCAGGTGGAACTGGGGATCGAACCACCAACCTTCCAGTTTGTAGACAACCTACATGAACCACTGAGCCACTGGCCACAATACAGAGTGTGAACAACGCGCAGACACTGTACATGATTCTCTCATCTACACAGATGCATTTTACTTTTTGCAAATTATACATTATTATAAAGGAAAAATATTAAAACACGAGGGAAATCATTGTTGTGTCCATGGCGATGGGAAAAATAGGCATAAAGCCTAACATTTACCCAAATTATTATATGCATGTTTAACCGAAGCTAATTTGGGTGGGTTTGTCCCATCCTCTTTCTTTTACGGCCCTGACGAGAACATCGATCTCCTCAGCTGTGAACCGATTTTGAAGCGCGCCTGGTAAATGCGCCGTTATAATAGTATTACGCCATGGAACAAGCGCACCTCGTTCATCATGCTCTTAAAGGGAATGTGATATGACGCTCTTATTGGTTTGTTTCCCGTTACGCCCAAACCACACCTATGTATAATGAAGCTACTTCAGACCAACCCCTTTTAGATTTGCGTTGAGCGCAAGAGTCATTTATCCCGCCGGTTAAATAGCAACAGCGCCGAGATCCGCCCACAAAGTTACTTGCGCTTTGCGCTTGACACTTGCGTTTTAGATCGTTAAAATAGGGCCCTATGTTTTTCATGATTGATCTGCTTTTACTGTGAAACTAGATATTTTGGAGCCACTTTGGAGAAACTCTTACCCCAAAAACTGTGCCCCGGATGGCCCCATCTCCACCAGTCTGCTCACAAGACCCTCCCCCTCCACCATAGGGGGTGGGTACGCCAGGCGGTGGCGCTTTGCTAGGCGGCAGGTGATTCGTGTTGGTGCTGGACACTTCCTGGGTGGAACGATTATGCGCATACCATCATGACGACTTCCTCTCATCGACCCACCCCGAGCGTCCACCATGAAACTCACTAGGAACCTGTAAGAAGAGAATGAAGGAATAATGAAAGAGAGAGAGGGAAGGAAATGAAGAAAGAAAGAGGGACACCACGCTAAAACCACTACACAGACACGAACGAGTGAGAGACGATTCCCATGCTGTGATCACTGTACACCCAACACACGTGGTGAGGAAAGAGAGAGCGAGAGAGAAGGCAAAGGTCTAAGCAGAAACAGAAAAGGAGAAACAGAAAGAGAGAACAGACCATTACACCAAGAGAGATAGAGACAATAGAAAAACAATTAAACAATTAAAAAGAGTGACAGTGCTTCGAGCTGTTAAACCTGGCAGCATTTAATCCCTCATTCAACAGCAGCAGAGACACTTGACTTACCAAAATATTACCACAGTCACTGTACTCATGACTCGGAGTCAAATGCTATCCCGTTTACTGCCAAGATCAATTGTTTCGAAGCAGTGATCAGTGATCAACAGTGTGATCAGAAGCCCCTCCACAGGTGGACAGAAAACCCAAAACACCCATTATCTGTTAATGTGAACTGAATGCAATTGTGTGTCTGTTACATGCACATGAGATCCTAACACTGGATGTGGGCTGGGCAGTGCAGCTAATGCTAAATTGTGACATCTTTCAACCTACTGATGATATCAAATATTCCGCTCAAGATTTTGAGATCGGTAAGATTTTGTAAGGTTTTTTAAGTCTCTTATGTTCACCAAGGCTGCATAAATTTGATCAAAAGTACAGTAAAAATAGAAATATTGTGAAATATTATTACAATATGTTCTATTTTGATATTTTATAAAATGTAATTAAATTAGTTTATTTTTAAAATGTAATTCTTGTGATGGCAAAGATCAATTTTGCAGCAGCCATCATTACGCCAGTCTTCAGTCACATGATCCTTTAGAGATCATTCTAATATGCTGATTTGGTGCTCAAGAAACATTTCTTATTATTATCAATGTTAAAAACAGTTGTGGTGCTTAATCTTTGAGTTGGAAACTGTCTGTGATACATTCATTTCTAAGATTCTTTGATAAATACACATTTAAAAAGAACAGATTTTATTTGAAATACAAGTCTTTACTGTCATTGTTGATCAATTTAATTCATCGTTGGTGAATAAAAGTATTTAAAAACACTCTTGAAAAACTTTTGAACAGTACTGTACTCTGATACATTTGCTCTAAAATGGCTTAAAAGTATGTTTTTGTTGTCAGAGGGACTATTTTGACCAAACATCCAGTGAATTCCAATTAAAACTGTTAGTAACACTTTACTTCAAGGGGTGTGCATAAGACTGACATGACACCTTCATAACCATGACATGACATATGTCATGAACATGAAGTAGGGTTTATGCATGTTTATGACAACTGTCATTAAGTGTCTTTCGCTCAATAATGTCATTTTGACTGCAAATATGACATTGTTTAAGATGTCTTTGTTATGACAACTTGACATAAACCAATACATCATAACCTGTCAGTGTCTTTATCATGACAACTTGACATTAAATTAAGTTAAACTGTCATGTGGTTGGTTTTGACACTGGCTGTCATGAGGCCATTATAACTGTGTCATGAATATTTTTCGTGACCTCAACTACAGTGGTACAAATTCAATTTGTCATTAAAAAGTTATAATAGCATCATGACAGCCAATGTCAAAACCAACCACCTGACAGTTTAATGTAATGTTAACCAATAAAGCTAAGTGGTTTCTTAAGTTTGATAATTAATCTGCTATGTCATGTTTATGACAGGTTGTGTTGTCTTAGTAATGTCAAGTTGTCATGACAAAGACACTGACAGGTTATGATGTAGTTGTTTATGTCAAGGTGTCATAACAAAAACATCTCAAACAATGTCATATTTGCATTAAAAATGTCATAACTGACCGAATGACACTTAATATAAACATGCATACAACTTCCTTCATATTCATAACATGTGTCATGTCATGATTATGAAGGTGTCATGTTAGTCTTATGCACACCCCTTCAAGTAAAGTGTTACCAAACTGTTTAATGTAGGAACTAAAACGGTAAATTCAACGATGAAGGCATGTTTCTCACATTATTTTCAATAAATAAATAAATAAAAATCTCATAGAAGAATGATATTTAATAATTTCCTTTTATATGGGTCAATATAACAATAAATAGTAAAACAAACTGCTTACATATCTATAATAAATATATATTTAATATACGAGATATGTCACCTCAAGAATTCCAGGAACAATGTTGAGTGATGACGTAAACAAGTTTTTGAATTAGAGTAAACTTTAAATCAGGGACACTATAAACGCTCTCATACTCACAGGACAAGGACAATGTCTAATGGTGTGGACTAACCGTGTCACCATCACTGTGAAATTCAGAATTAGCATTTTAAATGATCAAAAAAAATCATCACAAATACACTGTTACATTTCAATATATTGCCCATTCCTAGTGAAAAAAAATGATGCAGCTTTAACATGTGATTTCACACTGAGAAGTGAAAAACATGACAAAAATCTCCCTTTCATCACTAATTTTCTATTGTGCTGATGGTGGTAGTACTAGTGTGTGTAATGAGTGATCTGCAATTTATTTTAGAAATGTGCTGAAGTTGCTGATCTCTGAATGTATGTGAGGTCCATTTTCCACAGACCGGCTATTCACACACCCAGTGTGGAGGAGCGCTCACACAGATGAGGAGATAAAACAGGGAATAAAACACCGGAGAACAGGAAAGAGATAAAGAGTGAAAGAATACAGGAGAGAACAGATGAAAAATATAGGGAAAAGACAGGACAGAAAGCTATAGAAAGAGTGATGTCACCGGACTCAGTTTTCACCTGGAGTCATACTGAGGAAGCGGGGAGGAAGGGCTGCAAAAGGAAAATTAACAAAAAGAAAAAAAAGAACAGAAAGCAGGAGGTAAAAATAACCAACATTCATTATTACAGTTGTTGTCATGGTAAAACAGCTGACATACAAGTAAGCAAATCAAAAATCAAAAATCAGATCTTATGTGCAATGCAGAAGAAAGTGTGTGCGTGGAGTGGGGGGGAACCTAAAGGAAAACAAAATGTGCTTTTTATGCGAACAACTCAATGAAGCCAATGAAAAGCTTTTTGCATGCTTGCCCAAAACAGCATCATGTTTGCAGATTGGTTGGGTTAAATCATCTTCCACCAATCATAAATGGTATCATTATAATACACTAATGATATGCTCGGTCCCCCCTTAGGAGAAATAGGTGGTTAAAAGTAGGGAGTCAAGTTTTAGCATCGAAATGAATGTCAATGCTGACAACCATAGCCACTACTGGAAATGACTACACCTCTAACTCTCATAAATAAAAGAAAATTCTACTGTGAAATATGGGGGGTTGAGCTCTGCCGTTCAAAAGTTATAGGTCAGCAAGAACGTTTTTTTTATTTTAAACAAATTAAAACTTTGCATTAAATGTATTAAATGTAACAAATACATTTATAATGTCACAAAATATTTCAAATTCAAATAAACGTTGTTCTTTTGAATTTTCGATACATAAAAAACCCTGAAAAAATAAGGTTTCCACAAAAAATATTAAGCAGCACAAGGATAATATAATGCTGAAAACTGAAGCAATAGCAGCTAAAAATTCAGCTTTGCCATCACAGGAATAAATTAAATTAAAATATAAATTATAAATTGTATTCTAAATTACTTATTATATTTTAACCAGTCATTTTAAATTGTAATATCACAATATTACTGTTTTTCCTGTAATTTTAATCAAATAAATGCAGCCTTGATGAGAATAGGAGACTTCTTGCAAAACTATTCAAAAATCTCACCCGACCCAAACTTTTGAACAGTAGTGTATAATAAACATCATATATAATCAAAATATAATAATGTGGTGGCTACTAATGTGTTTGCATCCTTTAAAATCGTGTTAAACAATCTAAACACAAAAACGTATTCTTACCCAGAGTGCACGGGACTGCACGCAGTGTTGTGGGAGTGGTCCACTGTGTCAGGGGTCCAACTGTACCGCCTACACTCACTGTTGTATTCACGAGTCACTGCGAGGTGCTGTAAACACATCCAAACATAATGATATGGGGTCAGGAAAGTTGCTTAGCTCCTTTTAAAGGTATGTGCAGGTTGTTAAATTACAATGTTTACATTTAGTAAATGTAAATGTTACATTTAGAAATGATATGATAAAATGAAATTGTGATATTTTTTTTTTAATTCGATGACTCAGTTATCTAAAGATCTCCTGAGATGGCTTGTAAAACCACTGCCAAGATATGAAGTTAAGAAAACAATATGTTTCCGGAAACACCGCATTGATGCATGTGGATGAAACACGGCCTCAAACAGGACACTCAATAAGAAAAGAAAAAAAAAAAATCAGAAAACACAATGAGTGAAAGACCATGAAATAAACACTGACATGGCTGCATATGGGGGTGGAGCTTATATTTATAAACAAACAATAACACACAAATACCAATGAGCGACTAAATGAGAGAAAACGAGTGTGTTCGGATTTTTGGGTAATGAAAGAATGGAAAAAATGGAGAGTGATGACTAACATGGTCACGATCAAGAACCTGTACCTTATTCTGAGGGTCCACCATGTAGGAAATATCTTTAAATACACTCTGAAGCTTTAAAAGAAAAACACACATACAGGCATGTTTACGCTACTTGCTGTAAAGGAGGAAATGGTGATCTTTGCTCTGCCAAACTAAAAGAGAGGAAATAAGTAGTGTGCTAAAAAAAAATTCAAAGTTTTTCTCTGATGTTGTTTAAAACCTAGTGATCGGTCTACCTAATCGAACCTAAATTGAACACTTGAATGATGCCCAAAAAGCTGTCAAGGCAGGCAGCTCAATCATTTTAGGAAGACAACATCTGACACTGAAGGAAAAATAAAAACAGTTTAGTATGCAGTATCGCACTCTCTCGCTTGCACTCTCAAGGAACTCTCAAGGCTGTATGAATACTAAACCTCATAACACTTATTTTTAGTTAAGGCTAATGGTTGTCATATTTGATATGCATAAGTGAATCCAATTCAAATTTTAATTAAACAAATTCAGTGGACTAATAACTATATCTCTGCATTCTTTAGGAATTAATTTTTCAAGAGTCTGGTGTGAACATTTGCTCCTGAAAATGGAAAGAGCAACCGAACTCTGAACAGGAAAACACATCATGGAAAAGCTTGACAGAGTCCAAGTCTGATTCTCCATCTCTCTCCTTCTCCCTCTCTTTATCTTTCTGCCAGCATCTGTTTATGGATAGATTGAGGTCATGCATTTTGATTATTAAACTAAAAGTCTCAAGTCTTTCATGTTTATTAAAAGGCACATTTGGAAATGAGAATGTGACACTGGAGAAAAGAGTTTTTTTCTGTGTGGATAGGGACCGGGCTTTCGCAAAAAAGGGCTTTAACTGTACCTAACAATTTTTTATGCAAGTACATAGTTGTTAAAAACACACAATAATAAATGTGAAAGTGCATAAAGCCAACCTTGTTTTTTTTTATGTTGTATATCATTTCTAGTGATGACCAGTCAGCGTTGATGTAGATCAAGTGTGATATCTCATAGCGGTGCAGTGGCACACACACATAGCACACAAATTTGAGGTAAAATAAATTTAAGTCAATTTTAAATATATTTTCTCAGTATTGAATGAATGAATTATATTTATAATAAATTATAAATAGGGTTGTTATTGTTAACTAAACCTAAAAGACTTTTAGTTTATCACTATTAGTAATAAATTAGGGCTGTCACTAACAATTATTTTGACGATTAATTGAGTAATCAGATCTATTTTTATTACCACAAAAAATGCCAAAGCAAAGACCTAAGCCTTTAAAATGACTTAAAATACATATATAATAACAATTAGGTAATAATATTTGGTTCAAATGAAGTATCAAATGCAAATAATCAGATGGTTTATAGAACAACACTGATAAAATACATAATATAAATAATATAAATCATCTTATATACATTAGGTATTATAACAAATGCCTGCAGAGGGTGCCAACGGCCTGGTGTTGTTACACTTTACAGCAGATTAAATCCTTGTTTAAAGGGTTAGTTCACCCAAAAATGAAAATTAAGTCATTAATTACTCACCCCCATGCTGTACCAACCCCGTAAGGCCTTCGTTCGTCTTCGGAACACAAATGAAGATATTTATGATTAAATCTGAGAGGTTGATCACTCCTCCATAGGCTGCCAAAGGGATTGAAACTTGACGGCCCAGAAAGTCAATGAAGAAAATGTTTAAATATTCCATGTCACAACAGTGGCTCAACTATAAGTTTATCAAGCGACGAGAATACTTTTTGTGCGAAAAAACAAACAAAAATAACGACTTTATTCGACTATTCCTTTTCTTCCTTGTAGGCCTGAAACGAGACTTCAAGAGATTTCCACGACGCGCACGCCCGAGAACTTAACTGAAGTAGTTGAAGGAGATCGCAATTCTCGCGCACGCGTCGTGGAAATCTCTTGAAGTCTCGTTTCAGGCCTACAAGGAAGAAAAGGAATAGTCGAATAAAGTCGTTATTTTTGTTTGTTTTTCCGCACAAAAAGTAGTCTCGTCGCTTGATAAACTTATAGTTGAGCCACTGTTGAGACATGGAATATTTAAACATTTTCTTTAATGACTTTCTGGGCCGTCCGGTGTCATTCCCTTAGGCAGCCTATGTAGCAGTCATCCACCTCTCAGATTTAATCATAAATATCTTCATTTGTGTTCCGAAGACGAACGAAGGCCTTACGGGGTTGGTACAGCATGGGGGTGAGTAATTAATGACTTAATTTTCATTTTTGGGTGAACTAACCCTTTAATTCTTCCTGCTTTCTGTAAGTATGACACAGAGTATAACAATACTGAATGAGAGTGAGAGAGATAAAGAGAGTAGGGATTCTCACCGTGTCTTTGGTAGGCGCCAGCATCTCTTCAATCATCATGCTGTCTCGGGCGAAGGAGCTTCTGTTCAGAGTGTTGGACCTGTCTGAGCTGAAGGAGCGCAGACTGGAGTGTGTAAGAGGTTCACAAATGTACACACGCACAAGCAGATACACACAAATAAAAAGCAAAAGACACAAACAGGGACGAACAAACATAAACACAAAACAAAAACACAAAAGTTACAACATGCAACATCCAGGGAGAACAAAAGCAAACCCTTCAGAGAAGAGTGGAGAGAAAGGGATGTCTGATGGACAGAGAGGAGGAAGTAAGAAGTAAACTGAAATGGGCAGACATGTAGAAGAGAAGTTGACTGGGCAACAGGTATGCTTATAATTAACTGGTTTACCCCTTCATCGCAATTTTGACCGATTAATACTATCAGTTAAAATCAGTTATCAGTTTAAAAAGTAATTAAAGAAATTTTTCAAGATATTTTTAAAAATGTTGCTGCGTGGTTAAAAAATATACTACACACACACGCATTTTTTTATAAGTCGTGTATAAGACGCATTTTATTATTACATGCAAAAACAATCTAAAATACCTGTGAATAAACATTATAAACACTATAAACATAACTATAGGCTATTTAGTTTCCCTCACTCCACAACAAATCCTTTCAATTTAACGCTATTTAGAACAGAAGAATGAAAAATATAAGTAGCTATATAAACTAATTCATTTAAAGCATAACTGAAACAGAAACCAGTGTTGGGTTCTCGTAGCCTCCGTCTCTCATTCAGCATGAATCCAAATGTTTCCACATTCAAAATGTATTTGGATGCTAAAGTAATATTTAATGTGTAAAATAGGCTATTACGTTCCAATATTGACATAAAACATCATCCTTCGCATGTAAAAAATAAATAAATAAATATGTGCTTGGCATAAGACCACAGTGGGGCGATTCTACTATGACGTATTTAAATTGAGCAGTGTAACTTTTTATGTTTGGTTGAAAAAAAATTATTTTGATGATGAACAGGCTGCAATGTCATTTAGTAATGTAGGAACTGATATTTATAGTCTTCAGTCACATGATCCTTCAGAAATAATTTAAAAGTTGTGGCAGCTTAATATTTTTGTAGAAACTAATATTTTCAGATAATATTTGATGTATAGCTAGATGAATCTCTCTTACTGACCATAAACTTTTAAACTGTAGTGTACCTTTAAATTAACAGAGGTCTTACGCTTTGTAGGCAAGTGCTAGTTAAATTTAACCCATCGGATTTTGGAAAAAAAAAACAATCCACTAAGAGCAGTTGTAGCAAGCACCACTAATAATAAACTGACAATTTGAGCTCATTTCAAATGTACGACTGCATGTGCATGTGTGCACCCTTCTGCAGTGCTCTTAGAAATGCCTGGATTTCTGCAGGACAGCAGTCTTGGGTTGGTTGTACACTCACTGTGTGTATGAGATTGAAAATTCTGCAGCAATCGGTAGGATTTAAAGGTACAGCTCTGTAGTGCACACAGCAGAACAGTGCACGAGGGTGTGTTTACCGAAGAAACAGTGTTGGTTTGTGTGCTAGTCTTTGGATGAATGAGTTTACAACCGTCTTTCTGTGTCTTCCTCTCGCACGTCAGTTTCATTCGTCCTGATCGGCATTGTTTTTATGGTTCTATAGTAATACAATACAGCCGTTCTCTGCAGTACACACTCTCTCATTTCCCTCCTCTGCATTAACTTATCTCTTTTTCTTTTCGTTCTTCATCATTTTCCTCCTTTACTATGCACCTTTTCTCTCCGTCTAATTATCTCATTCTGAACAGAGACAGTATTTTAAAAGAAGTACTATGGTTTTGTGTGCATTGCATGTGAAACAGCATACAATATAATAAGATGAATATTTGTTCTCTTTTCCTAACAGGCTTATCTATGTTATAATCATATGCCTCCTATCTAATGTTCTGCGATCAATGTGGAAATATGTGTACTTGGAATAACTATTCTCTCTAAGCTTCTCTATCAAAAGCACACTAGTGATTATAACCAAACATGCTTAGAACACCATATCTATTCTTAATTTTGCAATAAAATTGACCTGTGATCAATGTTGTGAGTAATGGCCAATTAAATGTGGCATTGCAATTGCTGACTGATCAGCTTGAAGCTTTTGTCCCTGGATGTTACATAGAGCATCATAAGTGAAACAACTGCAACACACAACATATATAAACACGGTCCATGCCACACTGAACAAAAACTCAAAGCAACCAAAATATAACAGTTAGCACACTAATCATTAATATTTCAGACATCAATAACATTTAAAACAATGTTTCACAACACACAACTACTGCCCGCTTTTCCTTTTATTGAAAAACTCCTCACATCTTTTCAATTTATAATCCGCCTTCAAAAGTGTTAGATGGCTTTTGTGTAACCGATAAGAAGCAGGTTTGGCTTCGGAGCCAGATAGAATAAATCAAACGTCAACACAAGAGGAGTTCAGAGACCAGAACTCCAGTTGAGATGCATGAATTTGTTTTATCAGGCCGAGGAGCTCAGGCCTCAGTGTATGAAAGGGATGAGACTCCATAGAAACGCACTGCACCAGATGACATGGTGGAGCGAGGCATGATGGGAGTTGTAGTACGTATGGAAAGGGGCAGTGACAGAAACGACAGCTACGGAGAGAGAGGGCGAAAGGCACAGAGAGAGAAAGGCAGAAAGTAAGACATCACTCTTACCTTATCCTGGGGCTAGAGTGAGTGAGAGAAGCGAAGAAAGAGAAAAGAGTAAAATGTACTGGACGTGGCAGAAGCAGTAAGAGTTAAGCATGGCACTGAGGCTCTGCCACAGCATGTGTTGTGCTCCTAGACAGGACTGGGTGCGTGTTTGGCAAAAACGAGCAATATTAGTAGCCCTATCTAAGAGCAAACAATGCCAGGCTGATGTTAACAAAATAAAAGAGGCAGAATATGAAACTGTAGAGTAGGATATCATTAAGAAACATCAAAATAGTAACAATCCAAATAGCAATAAGCATTTCTAAAGCAATTCAAACTAAATTTCAGACCTGAAACAGTATGTCTTACCTTGACTAAGCAGCTGGGATACTGAGTATTTTGCAAATTACTTAATTATAGCAATAATCTATACAGCTAATTTGACTCACATTTGACTATTTAATACCTCTTGTGTCAATATCCAAATACAGCAAACCATAGAGCTAGTTCTTCCCTCTGAGCTACACAAGTTCTGAGCACAAAATTTAAATGATCAATAAAATGAATCTATCATAACTAAAGGTCATAACTGGAGACTGAAGGTCTTTATCCATCACATCACACCTTCACACAAACAGAGTCACGCACTCTCCAGGCTTTGTCACTCAGTGTTCCCTTCCCCGTGATGACGTCATTGTTTTCAGTTATTTATTCCATGTCCTCGAATGCTATGACAATTGGCACACAAAGGCCAGCCAATCAGAACTAAATGTCCCGTGCAACAACAGAAAATTAGGCTCCATTGTGCCACATAATGCTTGCATGACAGGACTGGTACCTTTCCATCCGAGTGTCCCATTTCTCTCACCTACACTCATCATCCTTCTGCAACGACAACCAGATCCTGATGAGATGACCTCTTAAATGAGGGGATGGGCACATAACACCACAAATGTGTCATCTGCACTAAACCTTTCTGAGAAACGTAGCTAGTTAGATTTTATAAAAGGTCTGAAAAACATTGTTCAAAATTTTTGCCTTTAGGCATACAACATCATGTGGCTTTTTTCTAAAATGTGTAATATCTGATCAGATTTGGTGCTTACAAGGACATCATCCTTGTTATGAAGTGTCCTCAAGGCTGTCAAGATCCATTTGATCATGTTTCATTAATCATTAACAAAACATCTAGACTACAATTAGTCATCCGAGCGTCTTTTATGCGGTTATTTCCACTTGGTCACTTGTATTTTTGCTAATCAAACAAAAAGCATAAATAGACCATATACATACTAAACCAACTTAGGAGATCATGCAACAAAACACAACATGGGTCAATGCATTAGGTTGTTCAGGCCACATAAATACTGTAAACTCTACGTTAAACTTTAAAGTGTTGATGGACACAACATGTAATGTGACCATGTTTAAAGGGAAAGATGGGGGGGGGAGGGAAATTAAATTAAAGGGAAAAATGAAAATTATCCTATAATTTACATTAAAGCAACACTATGGAACTTTTCAACCTTCATAATATATTTCCAAGACCCTTGTGATGGTACATCGACTTACAATAGATTAAATGACACGTGACATCTGCCATAGCCTGACGTGGTCTGTATCGCTTTTACGCGCACTATGTAACTTCGGGTTTCAGGTAGTAACCCGAGCACAAAAAGAACTACAAAACTCGACTGCTTTATGGCATACGTCACTTCCCCCACCACTTCCTCAAATTGTCTATGGCCATTGCAGACATCCCAAGTCTATAGCGTCTCCCTGATGCCCGCAAATTAGTTCAAATCTGCCTGAATCTTGAGCGCACATGCGAGACAGAACCGAACTTACTGTGCGCATAACATACATAGCGCGAGCACGGCAGAGAGGTAGACAATTCATCCAGTCCCGTGTCCCCCCCCCCCCCCCCCCCCCCGTCCCGTCCCCCCCCCCCCCCCCCCCCGTCCCGTCCCCCGTCAACAATCCAGTCACCAAGATATACCTCCCTGAAATGACTTCTTGCAGGTTGGGATGTCTGCCATTGTTGATTCCAAAGCCGGCGCTGGATAAACAGAGCGTGCGACAGTAGGCTGCGGTAGGCTAAATTATTTACGACAGCAGTAATGGACAATTCCGCTTCCAACCTGTAGGGGGACCGCTGAGGAATAGTTCCTTGGTGTTGCTTTAAATGATTAATCAAGCCATTCTAGATCTTTTGACTATCTTCTTTCAGACGAACACAATCGGACGGAGATATATTTAAAGGGACACTAAGTAAGAATTACTCCCATCTAGCGGTGAAATTGTATTTTGCATTCAAACGAATTGTGCTCTCCAGCGCCTCGCGTTTTTAAATGCGTGTTGCATCTACGGTAGCCGTTATGTACCGGCTATGACAGGATGTCTTCTAATAGCACTTCGTCGAGTTTTCCTTCGGGTGAACAGGTTTGTTATTTCAAACAAACTTCAAATTGACACAACGAACAAACGAATGTTACAGTATGAAATAATGAGTGTCAAAAACATGAACTATTGTAATTAGTAGTTATGCCTTCTTTATTCGTTATATTTTCTGAAGTAGCCTACGTGCATTGTTAGATATCATCATCAACTTTTAACTATACATGTTCATCTGTCTATAAAATAAAGTACACAACCAAACTATGAAAAAAGCTTGTAATTAAGACTGTAACATTGACTTGCCTGTCGAGAAGAAAGCAGGACTTCAGCGTCTCTTTTGAAATCTTTCTCCTGCATTAGCTCTATCCACCTGGAAAAAGCTATCCCAACATTAACTTGTGTTTTTTGTAATCTCCGGTCATGTTTACTTTTACGATCTATTTTGGACTTTTCTGGCGACGAGGATTTGCAATGCAGCCTTTTAAACTTGCCGGGCAGTGACAAGCGCCTCTCACCGCTCTGCTCCTCCGCTTCTGCTGCATTCAGTTACGTCACGCCGGCTCTGAATGAAAACGTGTTGTGGAAACGCGTTGGCCTAGTACTTTTTGTCCCTCTCTGCTATTATAGTTTTTCAAGATGGCGGAACTACATGGAAGCCTCCGTGGACTTACCCGTCCCATGTATATAAATATAATAAATTCTTTGTTTACGAGGATAAATCAGATAATTGGCAGAGGTATTTGTGCACCATTGAGGACATATTTATGAATAAAAATATTGATTTTAGATTATAAATTACCTAAAAAGTTACTTAGTGTCCCTTTAAAGAATATCCTGGCTCTTCCAAGCTTTATAATGGGAGAGAATGGGGGGCGAGATTTTGAAGCCAAGAAAAATTCACCCATCCATCATAAAGTAATCCATTCTTCTCCAGGGGGTTAATAAAGGCCTTCTAAAGTAAAGCCATGTGTTTGTGTAAAGAAAATATATAGCTATAATAACTAGCTCCTGGCAGATGAACCTACGCATACTGCGCAAGTCGACTTGTGCCACAGGACTAACCCTGACGTGATGTATGATGTAGGAGTATCGTAAGCTTAGACGCCTCTCGCGATTTAAACAAACAGGCTTCTCTTCTCTTATATCCAAATTCTCTGACATTTCTCCTTAAAATTTCTCATTTTAGGCTTCTAATTCGTAACCGGTGTTTTGTTTTGCTCTATCCTCTGCGCTTCTGCGTTGGTCATTGTGTCATGCGTCAGGTCAGAGGTTACTCTTCCGCCGCAAATCACTGCGTACGGCCGTCTGCCGGAAGCTAGTTATTATAGCTAATACAGTTTTAAACATAGATATTTTTCTTACAAAAACCCATCGCTTCGGTTCAGAAGGCCTTTATTAACCCCCTGGAGCCATATGGATTATTTTTTATGATGCATTTTTTGGGGGCTTCAAAATCTCACCCCCCATTCACTGCCATTCTAAAGCTTGGAAGATCCAGGATATTTATGTCTCTGTTTGAGTTCGTCGGAAAGAAGATCGTCATATACACCTTGGATGGCTTGAGGGTGAGTAGTAAATAATAATAATTAAAATTTTTGGGTGACCTATCCCTTTAAGTATCCACTATGTGTACTTTCTTAAAGCTGAAATAGAACTTGCAGTCATAATCCTCTATACAAATCTATTTACACTGTATATCTCCAATCAGTCTTACAATGTTTTTGCTGTGAATTATACTAATATGTCTGGTTTTACAACAACTGGGAACTCTACTGTCACTTCAGTTTTTTATGTTTGATAAAATCAGTTTGCAACCATGAATTACTCTTAAAAAATTGACAAAAGTTGTCCAGCAGAACATGCAACAATTTTCCCTAAAGTGGGATAACTGTATGATATTACCTCTTTAAAAATATTAAATCCTGTTAAGATTAATGTCTGCACTAAAAGTACAACAGGTGTTTTTTCTGCTACTATTTCCATAACAATTTCTCATAATTGTATCCTGTCATCTAAAAACACTAGTGTCATGTACACTTTAACTTGAATGGCACATGGTGAGTTGAATTTGTGTAGTGGGAACAGTTTCCTGAGAATCAAAATCCCAGTGTTTTATTTATTTCCAGTAAACAACAGGATATGAAGACTGACAGCTCTGAATGCAGAGTGAATCTGGACAAGATTTGTCTTTCTCTCTTTCCTGATGTTTACTGCCATCTTTTTGTTCTTGAAGCATTTTACTAATGCAGACTGAAAGTCAATACACAATGTCCTGTCATTAAAACAAAACGCCCACAGCCTGGACTTGGTGATTTAGTTTGTTTGCTTAATGCTTATTAGCACTCCGTTTACATGCCTTTTAAGACTGTAGGCCAAATGCTTTTAGAGAAGTCCAGCTGAACATTATTCCCTTGTCTAACTCCACATCCTAAATCTATCCACATCATCCTTCATCCAAACATCTACACCTGCCATAACTTGCAACACCATATATTTGTGCCACTCATGGAGAACCAGTGAATAGGTAACAAACAGCTTCATAAAAAAGCAAGCATCCATATAAATAAAGTACATAAGCGCTGTTACCTGGCAGAGCGGGCTCCGATACTGAAACCCATGTACCCCTCCTGCGGCAGGGAGTCATCCCCCAACTCCCTCAGGTCCTGTGGCCGAAGATACTTCTCAGTCTCGCCAGTCATCGCATCTTCACCTGCAGAGATGAGACGGGCCTAAGGTGAGCTCACTTGAAGGTGAACGGGTAAGGTGACCTATCAGCAGCTGCGGCAATCAGCTCCCCTTCGTTCTTCTAATTAAATAAAACCCAAAGCCACTTACAGTTCAATTACTGCCAAGACAGTCTCACTAGAACAATCTGAGGTTAAATGTCGCTCAAATGCACAATTGTAATAATTTGTGGATCATCTCTTGTGGTGTAAATCTACCAGCCCACACAGTCTTCTTGTGTCATACAAACATCCAGCTCACAGCTTCTAGATTATTAATCTATGTCACATAACACCTGGGTGTTTTTTTGTCCCCGCTGTGAATAACAGAAGCTTAGTTCGCAATATTTTACTAACACAGAGGAAACAGTTATTGCTGCATCAGGACACCACTGCGTCTCCTGCTATTAAGCACGTTCCCACCACACCCCCAAGAGTTTCTTAAACCTGATGAAAAACAGCTAAAACCAGGCTATGCTGGAGGTCTCTCACACTCAGCATGGTCTGTTTGCTGGTTTTAGGGGTTTGGAGCAAGCTGGGATCTAGCTAAAATAAGGTAAGACTAGCAAATCATCTTAGCGTGGCAGCTTGGTTGGTTTTCAACAGGGAAAATATAGAAATATTTCTTTTATATATTTTTTTAAAGGGAGGGGGGGGGGGGGGGGTGCTGTTCTGTTGAGTTTTAAGTGGGTTTGGGGTACTTTTGGGATAGTCAGCAGCGTGACGACATAGGCCTACTTACACCAGCAAAACAGTTTAGGCTTGCTAGTTTGTATATTTTAATAACAGATTCTATTGTACCGGTTTTTGTATCCTTCAAAATTAACAAAGCTGTTACTTATATTAAAAAGTAAAACCACTTGCAAAAAAAACAAACAAATAGTCACTATACCAACGACAAAACAAGCAACGGGCAGCGTCTCAAAACCTCGTTAGCTGCTAACTAGACATAATTTTCATAACATGCAACGCCGTCTGGGCAGATAGCTCTCATGGTTTTCAGGGTGTCGTTATTTTACTAAATTAGGGCGCCTATGATGCACAAAATGACATCTGGGTATGCAATGTTCCCAAGGTTTTGAGCCACAGCCAACATCTTTTTCGTATCTCTCATAAACGCGACTTTTGCTTGTCCTCCTCTCTCTCTCTCTCTCTCTCTCTCTCTCTCTCTGCGTGCTGCAGCCCCTCCCCTCCCGCTTCACAACTCCTCCGTTTCCCTAACCGGCTCGCTAATTCCTTTCTACTCCGGTACCGAATTAACGACTTAATGACAACGAACACTCATGACAAAGACTAATAGATGACCCTATCTAGAAATAGAAGACACGGCATTTGACGTCATTCTGAGTTTTAAAAGTGTAACGTTACATCTGAATGACATATCCGAGCAGTGTCCAGCCGGTGAACACAGTATGCAGCGCAGCAGAGCCCCAAAACACCGCAGTATTCTGACACAACGACTCACATAAAAGCGCTGCCATATCCCACTCCGATACTGATATATCCGGAATTTGCGTATTCCCCCGATATTTCGTTAAGTTGCCAATGAAGTCTGTATCCTCTGAGAAAATAACTGATGGTGAGGTTGGTCTATTCCGGTTGATCATGTGAGAGTCGGTCGTCCCGAGTCGACCAGAACTCTCGTGGCTGGATGTGCGAAATTTACATCCGTTCATTCGCCCGGTAAAAGTTAAATCACAAGGCAGCCTGGGTCAAGTGAAGGAGGATCTGCCAAAGCTGCACTCTCACATGTCAGGGGAGCTCTGCTCTTTTTCCAGCCTCCCGCGTGAGTGCGAGCGCAACGCATACACACACGCGCACACACACACACTGAACACGCGCGCGCGCAGGAGCAGGTCTGGTGTGTGTGTATGTGCTGCTGAAGATTTTGCAGGTCTAGCAGCAAGTGCAAGGTGGTAACAAGACACCAAGTACTGTCAACATAGTTCTCTCAGGAGAATGAAGGGAGGGAGACAGTGCAAGCTTCTCTAATGAGTGTGTGTGTGTGTGTGTGTGTGTGTGTGTGTGTGTGTGTGTGTACTGGTTTGGCTACTTCTAAAGGGGTCAAATATCAAATAAAATAAAAATCCTCACAAATACAGAATGTTGAAAACTAACTTTTGGAAATCTGAAATGGTCCTTGCTGTTTGAGATGCTCACATCTCAATAATTGTATGCTTTAAAGTTTAAAGTATTGATGAACCCTAATTTGGGGGCTTCAGACTGAAATCCACCCCAGAATCGTACAAAGTTAACAGGTCTGTTCCAGTGTTATTATTAACTAATACTCCAACTATTAAAAACTGTTTAAAAATATAAAAATAACTGTAAAAACAAAAACTGAAATACAGCTGAAATATGTTTAAACGTTAATACAGCAGTTTAAATGCTAATGCAAGTCTGTGTGGTAAAGTTTTATCAGCTAATGGCAATAGGTCTCTCAGGCACACATCCAGAGTCACTGTAGAACATTCTACTCATTACAAAGTGATAAAGAACATTACATAACTAAGGAAGTTCACTTTTCTCTCAAGTATACTGTACAGTTATACACACAAGATCTCATTTTAATCATGTGTGTATTTTGCTGTATTTGGCACTGTGCTCTTTGTTGTGTGTGGGAGAGATCAGGCTTTGCTGATGTCTGTCCCCATAATGACAATTAAATTGACCTACACAGTGAGAAAATGTTTTTTGTTTTGTTTTGTTTTTTAATGAAGGGATTAAATACATGGTTCACACACAGTCCCGGAAAATATCAGGGAATTCAAAAAGGTGTGATTACTAGGCCTGAATAATAGAAAGATAATAAAAATAAACGTTAAATGAAAAATATTTTTTATAGTCATTATAAATGTTATATTTATGACAATAAAATATAGAAAAAATAATGTTATTCAAAAAACTAGGTTTTTGAAAATAACAATTATGATTTTATTGTATGACAAAAAGCGGTTTTATTAATTTCATAATTAAAGAAAATAGACAATCATAAAATAAAACTATTTTAAATTACCCAATCCAGTCATAACAAATAACATGAAAAGTCATGGAAATTCATTGGTTGAAAAATGTAACTACAAAATTAGAAATGTTGCCTTGAGTTAAAGCACTAAAATTACTAACTGGAAATAAATTGAACCTACAACTAAAATAACATAAAACATCCTAAATAGTAATATTTTAAAACAACAAAAACTAATAAAAAAGGACATAACAAATGGATTAAAAATTAACTTAAAATTAAAATTAAAACTGAAAACACTAATAAAGGCTAATTCAAAATATTAATAAAAACTATAATATCATTTAAATAATGCCAAAATAACTGGTTAGAAAGTAAATGTAATCATCTTAATTAAAATCTAAAATGCAAAAAGGTTTCTGTAAGGAAGGTTATTAGGTAATTAGCGTAAAATAAAAAACAATAGATGTCATTAGTCAGTCTCCACCATTATATGACAACAAACAGGTGTGTGTTATAAAATCAGATTGGAGATCAAAAGTGGAGAGGTCATTGCTTCTGACAGACATGAGGCCTGCCTGCACCGCTCAATACACAGACAACTAACAGGATAACCCATAGGCGTCTGCTGCTAACAGACGCACACACACGCGCTAATGCACATGCTGCTCCGACAGCAGTTTCAACACTAGACTTCTGCATTTTACTGCTTTATTATATTCTAAGATTGTCTCTCTCTCTCTCTCAGGTAGAGGGGTGACACCTGTGGGTCAAGTCAGTGTCACCTGCGGGATTCTAAGTGTATCTGCTGACACACATGGTAACCGTACACCCTTAGCTCTCTGTGTAACCATGGAGAGGGGTGCAGAGAGGGACATTATGCTCATGAATATTTCAGCGTTGAACCAGGAGACAAGAGAGAGAGTTTGGCATCATAGTCAACACGTGGAGTGTTTTCTTCTCCTCCTGATCCACTGCACGTCAGCTTCACTGTATCCAAGGCAACTGTATGAGTCACATACAGGCTTGTGTGGACATGTTATTGTGTTTCTATGTAAGACCATTTGTAAATATGTGTTTAAAGTCATGAAGGGGAAGAAAACTGTGTGTGTAAAGTTAGCATTCACAGGAAATCACAGCAATCACACTCGTGGTTATGTGCATACAGACTCAAGAAAACAGACACAGTGCACTGCAAAGCCAGACGAGAGGAACGCATCAGAGCCGAGCGAGTGTGTGCGTGAAGCGAGGGATGATTAAAAAAGAGAAAAAACAGAACTGTGAAAGCGTGTACCTTCTTCCCCATCAGTCTGGGCTTCATGATCTTTCACAGCTGTCAAACATACAGTACACAGCAATAGTATAGGTTAAACATACACGCTCACACACACACACACACACACACACAAATTAATGAAGGCATATAGTGTTAGCCCAGTGATCATGGTGCAAGCTAGAGGGGAAACTGTCAAAATAACAAAATTTGAATAAACCACTGGATGCAAGACTATTTTAAATGATATTTCAACAACTGCTTCTCTGACTTAAGTGTGCATATGGTCACAGCGGAGTAAAGAGCTCTTTTCAGCATTATAAACCTATATAGTTCACAAAGAAAGAGTGAAACATTGTGTGTGTGTGTACCTACTAAACTATATTTTGGGGACAAATTAGTACCCAGAAGTGACCAAAACGTGACAAAATCTGGTTTAAAAATAAAGTAATTAAAGCTTCTTTTTTTTTAAATGTTGAAAATGTAAAAATGCAGAAGGTTTTGTGTGATGGGTAGGTTTAGGGGTAGGGTTAGTGAAAGGGGATCGAATATACGTACAGTTTGTACAGTATAAAAACTATTACGTCTATGGATTGTCCCCATTTAGATATCGAAGTAAACACGTGTGTGTGTGTGTGCGTGCGTGCGTGCGTGCGTGCGTGTGTGTGTGTGTGTGTGTGCGTGTGTGTTTAGATCAGTACTAGTTCAGCTGTACCTTCATCATCAGACATGTCAAGGAACTCATTCATGGTCTCCGGGACATTGATCTTGTGTTTCTCAGTTACAGGCTGGGCAAAAATGGAAAACATGCAAAATACAACAAAAGTTAGAGGCACTTCCATAAGAATAAATAGTATAAAGTAGCAAATTATATTGGTAATATGACATAATATGACAACTTTAAAAAAAAAATCACTGACAAACTATCAATGTAAAAAAAATTGATGTTATTTTCATGTTATGGCCGATAATCAATAAATTGCAGATTCAATAAAAAATATAATAGTAGTTATTTAAAAAATTTTAAATAAATTTTTTTCAGCAAAGGTAATATAAATGTAAAAATAGAAGAAATTAGCCAGAATGATATCCAATATAGATAGAAAAATTAAATATAGTACATCCAATATTCTAATTGAAGTGTAAAAAAAAAACATGGACTGAAATAATGAAATAATGTAAAAATTCAATTAAATTACTCAGACACTATGCTCAAAAGTTATTTGCATGATGCAGTTGGTTGGTGTGCTTATGACAGAATGCAAATGCGAATTGCATAAAAGACCAATTGCCGAGTATTCTAAGTTTATTGTGGACATTGTTGCTGCAGTAGAGGATGTTGAGGGAAGTGGAAGGGGTGCTCAGGAGACAGATAGTGAGTATGTTACCGTGGCAGTGAGGTTTTCATCCGTAACTCCTCTCAGTGTGTCCACTACGGAGATGTACCCAAGTCGCCGAGCAATGGAGAGAGCCGTGTTCCCATTCTGCCACACAGACAAACACACAAAACATTACTGTATACTATATTATCTGTAAATGAGGCGTTTCTTATGTTCTATCATAATATCTAACATGCTTAATGTGAGTAAAGGAGAGAGAAGTGAAAGGTACACTACTCTGTAAGATTTTTTTACGTTTTTGAAAGAAGTCTCACCAAGGCTGCATTTATTTGATCAAAAATACAGTAAAAACAGTAATAGTGTGAAGTATTATTACAGTTGAAATGAATGTTTTCTAATTGGATATGTTTTCAAATGTAATTATAATATGCTAATTTGGTGCTCAAGAAACATTTCTTATAAATATCATTGTTGAAAATGATATATCTGAAAATCTGAGTGAAACAGCTTCTCGAACAAGAAAAAATTTAGTCTGTAAAAATCAGACTTTGGATTTTGTCTGATTTTGCCCATCGGGAATTGATTTGGTCATTGGATTGTTGTGGTTTGCTATTGATGCTTGTGACAGGTTGTCTCGCCTTCACGCCAGTAAACACGTCATCAGAGAAGAGAAGAGATATCGTTGCAAGAGGGAGGGGAAGTTACCTTAATTAAAGATTAGAGGGCACATGAATTGTCCATTTTCATTTCATGCTTTTTTTGATATTTTTGTGTAAACCACAATGCATTTTCAGGATTATTTGAAGAATAGAAAGTTCAAAAGAACAACGTTTATTTAAAATAGTTTTTTTAAACAATGTAAAAGTCTTTACTGTCACTTTTGATCAATTTAATTCATTCTTGTTGAATAAAGTATGATTTTTTGAAATGCCTCAGTACTCACCAGAGTGAGCTCATTGGCCGAAGCTCCATACTGAAGCAGCATATTAATGATGTGGGTGTGGCCTTGCTGTGCTGCCTGGTGAAGAGGTGTGTAACCGTTCTATGCACAGAACGACAGCGAGAGTCAGTTTACATGCAAAACAAGACAATGTATCTTTTGACAAGCTGCAAACAGACTCACTTTTGTTTTGGCATTAGGCCTGGCCTGATTCTCTAACAGGAAGTTAGCCATCTTCATGTTGCCATAGTGACATGCCACATGCAACGGAGTGTAACCACTCTATTAGGAGAATAAGAAGGACAAGTGAATATCAGACACTGATACAGACACGCAGCAGTTGACTATGAACCTCTGAATGAATCAGTCTGCTTGTGCTGGTTATGTTATTATGGAAACGCCACAAGTTCTGACCCCTGACCTTGGTTTGGCCATCAATTTCTGCTCCATGGTTCAACAGCACTTCAGCAACGCCTGCCCTGTCATCCTGTGCAGCCATGTGCAACGGCGTGAGACCGTTCTGTTTTACAAAGACACACAGTGAGTCAAACTACTTTTAATCTACAATATTGTGCTCTGTGTGTGTATACGCGAATGTAAGTATGTTTACCTTATTGCCCATATTAACATTTGCATGTTTGGTGAGCAGCAGGGAGACAATGTCCACACTGCCCTCCTGTGCTGCCAGGTGGAGGGGGCTGATGCCCTGCCGGGTCACTGTGTTACACTCCGCCCCATATTCCAGCAACGTTGTCCCAATCTCCAATTTGTTCTTCTTAGCTGCAATGTGGAGAGGTGTGTAGCCATTCTAGAGAGAATGAGAGAGAAATAAGATGCAAAGATGCAGTAATTTTTTACTGTAGTATTTTTTTTTTTGCAGTACTTTTCTTGATTACTCAAGCAGAGACTGCAAGAAGACTGTAAGAAGTAACCAAGCACTTAATTCCCCTACAAATTCCCAACCTGTTATCGTGGAGATTACATTTACATCACTCAAGGTACATCAACTCTGGGGAAAAAGCAAGCCATGAAATTTAGAACTGCAAAAATAATATACTTAATCCACATTTTTGTCTTGTTTTTCATAAAAAATATCTAAAAATGATAAAAACAAGATCAGTTTACATGAGATTTTTTTCCTCCTTGTGTAAATCCAAAGGGACAAGGCCATGGAAAAAAAATATGAGATATGTAGGAGGAAAAGTTATATTTCAATGCTTTTATGTTTCCTTACAAAACGTTTGCATTCACCTGAGAAACTTTGTATTCACTCACAAAAGTTTTGTTCACTCGAGAATCTTTGCGCTTAATCACAAAAATGTTGTGTTCCTCTGAGAAAATTTGTTAAAAAACACATAAGCATTGAAATATATTTTTCCCTCCCATCTCATTTTTTTCTAATCGCCTTGTCCCTTTAGGCACTCCGAACACACAAAATTTAGATTTTAATTAATTAACAAATTAATTCAAGACATTATCTGACAACAAACCTTTATATCTGACACATCTTTTACTCACAAAAAATACTGTTATATATATGTTTACTGGAACACAAAATAAAAATAATGAGAAAGAAAATGATTTCTGCAGAGCTCAATGTGAGAATATGGCCTGTTTAACAACTCTTCCATGCAGTTTGAGTGAGTTTAGTTTATTTTGCTTAAAGTTAATCAGATTTTATGCAATTTAACAAACTTTTCAGCCTTCATGATATCCTCTACAAATGTGATTTGAACATGGCAACAAAGTCACAAACAGCACGTAGTGACTCTTCAGATGTGATTTGGTATGTAGGTTCAGTAATAGCTTTTAAATGGTAAACAGCATGGAAGGGTTAATCCAGAAACCCAATCTCATACCTTCGCTGCGGATTGAGGAGATGCTCCCTGGTCCAGCAGTAACAGAGCCACTCTCTGATTATCATAGTGAGCAGCCACATGCAGCGGTGTTAACCCAGTCTACAATATACACACAGTCCCCAGCACGACCACAAGCACCCACGCCAGCATGCAACACACATACACACAAACATTGGACGCAGGGCCAGCACATACAGTACATAGGTGCACGCACACACACACACACACACGCACACACACACACACACACACACACACACACACCATGTTAAAGTTAAGAGGGAAGAAATCCCAGCAAACCACATTAAGATTATGGAGGACCAAACCTGCAGAAATTCAAAATAAATAAATATATAACATGTATAATATATAACATGCATAAAAATAACAACATTAAAATAAATAAAATAATAAATGACTAAATAAGACAACTATAATTCATTTTTAATTGAATTTAATCGTGAATTTATTTTTGTATGACTTTTTTCTTACTTTATTATTTTATTTATTTATTTTTATTCTTTTTAACTTTTATTTATTTATTCTTTCATTTATTTATTTTTCATTTATTTATGCATTATGTTATTTTTATATTTATTTATTCCCACAAGTATTTATATTTATACATCAGTCATTGAATATACATCAAAATGATCAGTCATTTTTCATTTTTCATTTATTTTTTTCATTTATTTAAAAAACTAAATTCAAGATTACATTTAATTCAAAAGGATATTTGTTTTATCAAGTCATTTTTCTTTTCTTTTTTTTCTATTATTATATTATTATATAATTACTTATCTATTTATAATTTCTGCAGGTTTGGGCCTCCATATTAAGCAAGCAGCTCACACATATGAAGTAAAAAAAAAAAAAAATTCCAAAGGATGGGTGTGTCTTTCCTTAACACAGTTTAAGCTTCTATGTGATGTTTCCGTATATCTGTATACTATTGTTGTACGTATTAAAAAGCTTAATCTTTGTTAAGGAAACCAGACCTTCATGATAGTCCAGCTGACGTAATGACTCTAGTTATGTGGATGACAGTTATACTTTGTAGTTCAAGAATAATAAGAGGAACCATTTGGAGGAAGGTTGACACAGATGAACAGACGAAGACAAATGAAGGTCCTGTCCCAAATGACGCCCTCTGTCCTTGTGGTTTAAGGCGTCATGGTTTGGCTGGTTACTGTGGCCCAGTTAGCCCCTGCTGGTAGATGTTGTAACTACACCATCTGGCTACAAAAAGCAGGTTTCTCCATTGAAGGCCATTCAGAAGTAGCCAAGTATTCTGACCATTTGTTTTTTGCAAGAAACATTTCAAATGTAAATATTTCATTAGATTTATATTATTATAAATATTTTATTGTATTTTATCAATGCCTACATTTTGGGCTTTTATGGACTTTGCCAAGCCCAAGTGAAGTCCACATCAAGTGCACATTTGGGGTAAGACCAAGCTGTATTATGAAATGTACATGGCGACTCATATACATGTTGCATCACTATTCAAATGTGCAATAATGTATGCATATGTTCACCAACCTTGCCTGCTGCATCCGGTGCAGCTTTCTTCTGCAGTAGAAGATTGGCAACTTCCAACTGCCCATACTTTGCAGCCACATGCAGGGGAGTGAATCCTTTCTGTGGATGTATATATGGGCATGAAAGAAGGAAAAAGAACAAAAAACAGTGAAAAGGATTCTCATGACAGAGTCAGCTTGAATCATCTGATCAGTCTCAGATGTTTGAACCCCACTGTGTGCGGGCATACAGCACAAACACAAACACACACACACACCTTAGTTGCTGCAGAGAGGGAGGTTCCCTGCTCCAGCAAGAGAGCTGCTATCTCCTGATGGCCCTCGCGGGCGGCGAGGTGGAGAGGGGTGTAGCCGGAGGTGGTGGCAGCGTTGGGAAGTGCCCCCTTCTGAAGCAACTGCTGCACAATATCCAACTTTCCCAGACGGCTAGCTATATGCAGGGCTGTTTGGTCATCCTAGAAATTGTTGTTATGGAAATAGAGAGTGGGAGAGAGAGATGAGATGAGAGGCAAAACTGCAAAGCACATTTTTTATCTGTCATGTTCTAATCATGTATGTGGCTGGATGTGGACAGAGGTTTATTCAAATTTGAGCTTGTGTGTGTGTGTGTGTGTGTGTGTGTGTGTGTGTGTGTCTCACCTTGGCTTTGATGTCCACTTTAGCACCATTCTGTAGCAGGTATCTGACAACATCAGCCTGGCCGGCCCTTGCTGCCATGTGCAGTGCTGTTTCACCTCTCTACAATACATTTGTGTCCAGAACATTTGATGAAGTGCATGTGATTTGTAAGCTTTAATATATTCATTCAAAATTAGTTATAAACTCATTATTTAACAATATTATTCATGTTATGGAGTACTTTTAATGCAAACAAATTCAAAGGAGTATATGAATTTTATTATTCAGTATGCCAGTATAGCCAATTATAAAAATTCTACTAAAATATATATTTAAAAAAAATTGCTATCAACCAAAACTTTTCCATTACATTTTGTATTGATCTTCTCATTCTGATAAATAACACACACACACACACACACACACACACATATATATATTATAGATATATATATATATATATACTGTGTACATATATTTTTATCTAGAAATATCCACCTCAAAACAGAAAAGAGGAAGTGAAAACAAGTCTTCGCTAAGCCAAGTTCAAAGTTTGGTCTCATTTTTCATGCTTGACACGATTAATCAAATATTACATGTCCACCCCATCACATAAAATATGATCAAAAAAAATTTATTAACAATTTTTTTGCGTTAATTTAGATTGAGATGGCAAAATGCAATATACTAACACATAAAGTTGTGTGTATGATAGAATGTTTAAAATTATAGAAATATATATATATAAAAATCACCATTATAAAAGTAAAAGTTTCACAGAATGTATGTCTGTGAGTGACTCTATACTAAAAGAGCAAACGTACCACGTTGGTGGTGTTGGGTGAGGCTCCGTGATGTGTGAGTTGTTTCACTATGTTCTCATGACCCATAAACGCAGCAACGTGGATAGGCGTCAACCCCGACTACAAACAATAAAAATAAAAATATGAAATATGAAAACTTAACTATAATACTGCTTGTGCTATTACATTTTAGAAACATATCTAAAACTATGAACATTAAACTCAATTCAAAACTAGACAATACATTTCTAGTGCTTTTATGGCACTATATCATATCACATATGTTTTTGATGAAAGTTCAATCATCATATCTCTCTCGTACCTCAGTGACGGCCTGCATTGATGCTCCATGTTTCAGCAGCAGTTCCATCACCTTTACTCTGTTCTTCTTACAGGCAATATGAAGAGGTGTGAAACCGTTCTGTTGATGTAAACACAAACATGCTCTGCTCGACTGAGACACCACCACACCCACCTTTATCAGAAGTGAGAACCCACAAAAACCTTCCTTCGGTTGAATGAACCCAAGGCATTCAGTAATAAAGCTTTGTGATCTTGTTCATTTTATCTATTTTAAACCTCAAATCAAGTTATTTCTGAGGTTCAGATTTATTTTTAAACTGTCATCAGAATGTCTCAGTATTACTATGGCAACATGCACAACTGTGTATTGTGCAGTGAGAGATTAGCGTTCATACAGCTGCATCTGTTAACAGAGGAAAATTAACCCTGTCAGTCACCCTGAGAAAGAAATGCAGAGAGAGAAAGGAAAGAGCGAGAAGGTATTTTATGAGTCTGATTGTGTATGGTTCTCTTTTTCCGTCTGCTCTCACCAGGGCTTTAGCGTTAGGGTTGGCCTTCTTATCAACGATGACTTTGGCCACTTTGTAATGTCCGCAGTGAGCGGCCACGTGCAGTGCCGTCAGGTAATCGTTGGTGACATCATCCACGGGGGCATTGTGCAGGAGGAGCAGTTGGACACAGTTCAGGTGATCCCCTTGGGTCGCCATGTGCAGAGGAGACAGACCGTTCTATAGTAAACCCAAAAATAGCATTTAACATGATTAATAGATAGTGGTTGATCAATACAAATTTTTTTTCATGGCAAAAGCCGATGTCTTAGAGCAGGTGGCCGACGGCCAATATACAGCCGATATAAATTATATCACATCACACTATTTAATTTACAGATAGTAAATAAACCCATCCTGCAATGAAAGTTACATTTATTTTAAATAATATTTACTAAAAGGAAAAATGATAAACTAAAAGATTTTGTTTTAAAGATTTGTAAAACATGACTACAAAGGAAGTAAGCTGGTACGTGTGTGCAATGGGAATCATATTTTTTCAAATTAAGGGCAGTAAAGGTAAATTTACATACAGTATACAGTGAATATGACATGAATATGAACACATGAACACAAAGAATTTCCAAAAAGAAAAACGTATCTGCTGTTGCCGATAATTAAAAAATGCCAACTATTGGCCATTATAATCAGCCTTGACCAGCCTTGATCGGTAGACCACTAATGATCAATTAAAATGAAGGTGCAGGCCACTGCAAAAAAGGGCCACATTGTCTATCGTCAATAAAGTGGCAATTTATAAAGCACAGCTCACAAAGAAGTTACTTTCAAAACAAGAAGCTGTCTGTTGGTCAAAGCAGAGAATTTGCATGACCAACTGAATGAATGAACGTGAAATCTGCATGGGGAAAACTTTCACCCGCCAGCAAAATTCCTGATCGTCTGGATTCCTTTTGAAATGACCGAATTCGACTGCGAAAATTCGCCGAACAATGGTAAATGTGACTACACCTTAAGCAGTGTGTGATTTTTAGCAGCATCTAGTGGTGAGGTTACGAATTGCAACCAACAGAAGTTACGGTGGCCGACTGGAAAAGATGTCATCGTCTGAGACAGCAGAGAGTAGCCAGTTAAGCAATGAGGTTTCTTCACAAAGATAAATTAAGAAATTCTGTTTACTTAATTATTCAGTAAAACGATATGTTATTGCGAATATTATTGTTACTTGTTCATCATTGTGTCAGTGTTTTATTCGCTGAGTTTAACTAGCTTCTTTGCACGAAGAACAACATAGTGACGAAACTACTTAAACTACGTTAAGGACTACTGTAGAAACATGGTGGCGGAAAATAGATATTTCAATGTAAGGGGACCCGCGGTGTATGTAGATAGAAATGGCTCATTCTAAGGTAATAAAAACATAACGGTTCATTACGGAAGGTCTTTATACACCACTGAAAACATTTGTATATGATATTGCATTTCTGTCAACAGATCCTCCTAAACATTACACAATGCACCTTTAACTGTTCTCTACAAAACTAACTGCATTACTTCTATACCATAGCTAAATATTGAAACGGACTGTTCTACACAAAACTTGCAGGATTGCCTTAAAATATCAAATGTGCAAAGAGGGCCAATGTTTAAAAAAGCTCATACACTATGTGAAGAAATTGATGCATTTACGTTAAGTAAGTCATTTTGAGGGCCTTGTAAGTATGACAGGAAATCCCTCCTGCTTTGGCACCTAAATCCACAATCTATGGTGAAATGATAGCAAAGAGAAAGAGGCGGCCTGATAAATATGTTGTTGCTTCTGTTGAAATATTGGCCACATGGGGGCAGTCTTAGGCATGGCCAGAAATTATGGGTAGACCAGCAATCACACCTGCATATCTACATTCACACACAAATGGGCAGAAACAATATATGGGGTCAAAAATGTAGATGTCTTACTTTCGTCTTGGACAAGATGGGAGCTCCCCTGTCCAGCAGCATCTCAACAACCTGCTCGTGTCCACTTCGTGCACCGCAATGCAATGGGGTTAAACCATCCTATAATAAGCACACACAGATACACGTAAAGGCCAACACAAAGATAAAATGTTACATAAGATTAAATTGTACCCTCTGAGATCATACTCTTAAGAACAGCTGATACCACAGACAAACCTCAGCACCTTCAGATGCTCCACTGACACTACATGCCTGTTTGATATTTCTTGCAAAGCTATTCATTTTAATGTACTGCATTTTACACTTCATTGGATCTTGCCTGCCTGTCTTACTTTACTTATGTGCCTACACTGAAGACTATATATATATATATAATTGAATAATTGAATTGTGCGCCCTTTGAAATTCTAAGCTAATAAGTAACAAACTGTTGACAACTTGACATATTTACAAGGTGCATAATGTTCTCTGAAACTTGGTCTCATCTGAGACACCCCTGAGGTGAAAAGGTCAAAGGATGACTTTCTATATATAACTGTAGGAATGTCCTAAGAAGCTGTCTGACATTTTCCTTAAGGTAAAGTACACTGAAGTAAAAATTCATTCAGGCAACGACATTTCTTCTTGTTATTCCTTTACTAATAGTATATTTGATTATAATGACATCATATTTTATAGTAGTAGATGCCCATTGCCATATTTGTGCATAAACACAACAAAAGTCAAAAGTTTAGGCTCAGTAAGATTTGTGGCGGGGGGGTTGTTACATGAAATGAATACTTTTATTCAGCAGGGATACATTAAATTGATCACAATTGACAGTAATAATGTTACAAAAGAGTTGAATTTATATTCATTAAAGAATTCTTTCTGAAGGATCATGAAACACGGAAGTCTAGAGTAATGGCTGCTGAAAATACAGATTTTTAAATGTATAAAAGTAGAAAACAGTTATTTTAAATTGTAATAATATTTCACAATATTCCAGCTTTAACTGTATTTTTGATCAAATAAATACAGCCTTGGCCAGCCTAAAAGAGTTCTTTCAAAAACATTTGTGTGTGTGTGTGTGTGTGTGTGTGTGTATTACCTTGGTCTTGGCATCAATTTTTGATCCTCGGTCCAACAGCAACTTCACCATGTTTCCATTTCCTCTCTTAGCCGCCACATGCAGTGGAGTGATGTCATTCTGTATGCGACCCACACAAACATCATAAGATACACAGCGGGTACAAAAGATGTAGTCACAATCAGACTTCACAGAGAATCTAAATTACATAAGTATGTATAAAATAATAATATAACAAAATTAATAATGATAATAATATATTTTAATGGAAGCATACACAAAATCCTGAACTGCATTTGAGATGCATTGCGACTGTGTGACCCTCGGGCTGAAGCAGATTCATGCATGCGCTTGTTTGGACTGTGCCGGCCATATGACAGTTTAGAGGTTTCAGTCGGTAGGGCATTTGGCAGATTCACACACACAGACACACACACACACATACGTGTGCACACAAAGAGCCATAGGCAGATCATTTAGCTCATTCATCAAAGCACTTATGGGGCATTTTAAGCTTCAGTCTGGTTACAATTCTGTATACAACATTAATGCAATACTGCCCCGTCTGATGCTCATGGAACTGCATGTCCACGGTCAAACTGAAACCAGGTCTAGCTGCATTTTGAATGGAAATCAATGCACCTGAATATTCTAATATAAATGTGTGGACTGAACTCAGCAAATAATTTGGGAAGATCTAAGAGAAGATTTAAACAGACTATGGGGAACCTTTTGCCCTATAATATGTTATCATTGTCCAGCAAAGCTTACCCTTGCCATGAAGTCCACTGCTGCTCCTCTGTTTAACAGTAGTGTTGCAACGTTGATGTTTCCATAATGGGCAGCAATGTGAAGAGGAGTGAAACCGCTCTGATGAAAAAAGAAAAGAAAAAAAAAGACAAAGTCCATTAAATTTCCTGCACTTCTTATGTCAAACGTCTAGACATTTGCATTGTGTTTGGGATTATCTAAAGACAGTTGCTGCGTCCGAATTCTCATTCTATATAGTAGGAACTACATTTGGTTTGAAACTTACTTTGCGACCGTTAAAAAAGTATGTTCTTAGTATGAATGTGTGTAGTATGAATGAAATGTGGACATACTACACCCGCCATGTTGACATTATCATGTGACCTACCAGCGTCAGTTGCGTCGCTTCACTGCCAGTCACAAATCCTCTCCTGTGGCCACATGGGATAGTATAAGTGTCCATCAAATGCACACTTCAGAATCTCGCCTACTGTTTTATGAATAATAGGAATTCATACGTATACTACTCGGCTCACATACTGTTTCTTACCTACTATACAGAATGGAAGTAGGCATATTCGGACGCAGCGGTTGAGTGTTCAAGACACTTTGTCAAATTTTTACAGAAAAATGTATATTATATGAAAAATCCTCTTGCTAAATACTATCTTCTCTTTAATGGTTAAACGAAATTATACAGTCATATTACAAAGGCTAATGATAAGATTTAGCTATTTATACTGTATTCACTACATTCTTCAATAGAAACTGGATCTGAGAGTTATATCAAAACATCAACTATTTTTGGACTATAAGAACATTTTGAATATGAGACACAGTTGTCAAGGCGAGATGGAGGTGTCTTGTAGGCTGCATTGCCGCAAAGGCCTTCCAGTCATGGAGATTTCCATCTCAATTAGCCAATAATCCGACACAAAGCAGGTGGTTCTCAGCATAGCCCTTTCCTTATGTTTGCTCTCTCGTCTCCTAGGGAACGGGGCTCCACCCATTTTGAGGGGAATTATTGCAATTATTAGCCACAGGCGTGAATGGAAAAACAGCAGGAGTTTAAACATTTCCAGTTGCACACTAATAAACCAGAGACAAGAGACAACACATACTGTCACCTATTCTCAGATTATCACCATAAAGTCATCATGACCAATGCATTCAAATTTCTATTCCCTCAGAAAACCCTTTAAATGTTTATGTAGATAATTATACTGGGAATTAGGAATTCCCAGTACATTAGGAATATGACTTTAGCAATATGTTTTTGTTAGTTTGCAATTTGGCAATGCTCTCTATCATGCAAAACTGGGAAATATAAATCTACACAGTCAAACTGCTGTTGCTTGCCGTGTGGGCAAACCTGACCATGCACATGTGCAGATTCTTTTTGCAACATTGCAACAATCCTAAACAGCTAGATTTCCAGCTGTTTAAGTGAAACCGAGGGAGTTTTTGTCCAAAGGCCCATGCACAAGCCCCAGGGAGGAGGACTAAACTAACAGACCGTCTCATCTCTGTAGCTGGCCAGCCGGGTTCCTCTTTCTCAGCCAAACCAAGTGAAAAATGTTGGAACAACATGCTTCTTCCAGTTAGTAATAAAAGTTGTTTAAAAGGTCAAACTTAAAATTGTACCGTTTTCTCACTTCTACAGTAGCAGGATGTGCCAGTGACCTTTGCATTATGTAATACTCTCATTCTAATGACTTCTCTTTGAATCTCCAAAAGGCCAGATGGACTTTCACAAACTTTATAAACCTTTTCACACAGTCCAAAATACTGTATTGCAATGATTCTTATTTGTCATCAGAATATATTAAATGTTTTTAATTGCTTGACTTTTAAGACATGAAAGGTGAATATACTCCTTAAAGCTGCAGTCCGCAGTTTTTCCTCTTTTCCTCTTCCTCTTCTGTTGGAAATCTACAATTGCAGTTATTCGCGGAATTATCAACTTTACGTGAGTTGTACTTCGACACCCTCGACACGGCACAGCGTGGATGAACACAGTGTTTGAGGAGAGTGTGCTGTGCAGCTGTCAGTCGCCGCGCCGATGATACTGTCATTCAGAATCACAGATTATTCTTTTTTGAAGTATGACCAACATAAGAATTTTCACCGAAAAATTTCATCTGAACAAGTAAGAAACATCCACTTTTGTTCTGGTTCTGACATTGCAGTAAATTGCGCTGATTAAAGGGATAGTTCGGCCAAAAATGATATTTAAACCATGCATTACTCACCCTCAAGCCGTTTGAGATTCATCTGTCAATCTTGTTTCAGACGAACACATTTTCAGTTATTTTAGAAAATGTCTTAGACCCTTCAGTGGATATAATGTGAAGCAATGGGGTCCACCTCTTTCAAGTCCCAAAATGTGAATACATCCTTCACAAAAGTAATCCATCCGGCTCCAGGGGGATAAACGAAGGCCTTCTGAGGGTAATCCGTGCGGTTTTGTCCTAAAAATATACATATTTAAAACTTTATAAATGAAAATATCTGACTTCCGGCAACGATCGACGCGCGTTCACGGGTGATGGAAGTCGGCGTACGAGGTAAGACGTAGCCTAGGAACTGTTGTGACGTAGAACGAACGCGCCAGCGCAGCCAGAGAGCAGAGCAAAACAAAACACAAAAGCGTGTGAACGCACGCGCGTCGATCGTTGCCGGAAGTCAGATATTTTCATTTATAAAGTTTTAAATATGTATATTTTTACGACAAAACCGCACGGATTACCATCAGAAGGCCTTCGTTTATCCCCCTGGAGCCGGATGGATTACTTTTGTGAAGGATGTATTCACATTTTGGGACTTGAAGGAGGTGGACCCCATTGCTTCACATTATATCCACTGAAGGGTCTAAGACATTTTCTAAAATAACTGAAAATGTGTTCGTCTGAAACAAGATTGACAGATGCATCTCAAACGGCTTGAGGGTGAGTAATGCATGGTTTAAATATCATTTTTGGCCAAACTATCCCTTTAAATCTAACAATTGCTTATCATATCACGCAAAACCGTGCAAATTACACTTTGTTCTCAAATTGTTAATGTTAACAACGTCAGCATTGCATGACTACATGTAATGTCCTTCTGATATGTATCCTTGTTTTCGCATGGGTCTCTTTTTTTTCTGTAGCCACTCCGAAGTCCAAACGAAGTCTTTTGCATTTTACAGCGGGTGAATCTGTTGTCACTGGTGATTGTCGTTTGAACCTTTCTGGACTCGCCATCAAATTGATGAGTTTAATTATATCAAGTGCTGTGAGAAAAGGCTATAAATCTCCACCTCCAACATCCACACTCGCAATATAGCCTACAAGCCGAGACTCCTTCTTTATGTGTCCAGATGTGACGTAATGACGCAAAGACATGCTCGAATCTCCCGCGGAAATCCACCAGTACCACTGGAATTAAAAACATTATTACAAGCTTACCGCTTTGAATCGAGCTAAGGCAAGCAGATAGTTTTGAACACTGGCTGGTTGTGTATTTTCTCAAATATGTATTTTGGATAATTTTTAACCCAAAAAAAAGCTACGGACTGCAGCTTTAAAAACCCCATGAATTGGTTTGACAAATTTGAATTACTGCAATATAGACTCTTTTAAAATTATTAGATTCTAAAAACTTGATGACAAACAGTTGATGGTTGGAAAAGAAAATAGAATGTTAGCGCAACCAATCCAGACAACCCCAAAAAAAATCATGAAAAAATATTTTATTGGGCAAAAATCAAAATTTTTGAGGACAATATAAATATTTTGGCCTGTTTTCTTTAAAAGAGAATTAAATTAAATGAATGTGCATTTGCTTAAAGTTATTTTTGTGACTAATCCCACGAAAAAGCTGTGATCTTAAATTGTGGCAAAAGCAATGTCGGAAAGATCATGTTTGATCTAGGTAATGTCTAGTCTCAGCCTACCGCTGTCTGAACGTCTGATGCATAATTAACTAGAAAGACTTCAGGATTTTCGAATTCGTCATCTGATTGGTTGAATTCTACAATATGTCCGGGAGAACTGTGTTAAGTGTTCTTTAACGGTCCGCCTGGCAACAAAGATGTTGTGACACCAAAACCCCTCGTGGAAGTAGAACGCCGTCGTGTTTACAACTGTGACAACGAGCGCTTATCAGGATCAACTAAACGCTGAATTTTCAAAAGAATGTGAAGCATGTAAAGTTTGTGGCATAAACGCTTTAAAATACGTCCAAGAGTTTTACACACCAGTCTGTTATTGTAGGACGTTACATTTTCACACCCCTAAACATGACACGGAAAAAAACGAACTGTGATTGGTTGCTTTAAATGTTAGTCAGACAGCCTTTAGATCTTGTGCTTTATGTACTCCACATGTTGAGGCTTCTTAACCTCGAGTGAATATCTCTCTACAAACAGCAGTATCTCAGATCAAAGGGCTCAAAAAACTGAAACACTTGAACCAACAGTTTATATTCACCATTATCAACATCATTACCAGCAACTAAACACAACCACTGATAAAACCCTTTAACCAATCAGAAAGCTGCATGTTGAGATGTGGAACCACGGCCCATAGCTGCAGAAATCAAAGCATGCTTCAGCCCTCCACCCAAAGCATGGTCTCATTCCTCCATCCCCACATAGCAAATAAGAGAAGAGAAAACAGGAAATGATACGAAAATAGAGATGGTACAACAAGGGTGGGGGCAACACTAGGGGGTATTCTAGCCAAAGCAGGGGGTGGAGGTGGGGGTCAACAGCTTAATGTTTATCATGGGTATACCTCTGTTGTTCTATTCACCATCATCTACGTTGAGATGTGAGGAAAGGAAAGAATGGGCAGTTAGTGAACACTGACAGGTAAACGAAGGACATGTCACATGTATCTAAAGACAGGACTAAGTGTGGGTGAGTGTTTAGTTACACTTTATTTCGATGGTCCACTTTAGACATTCAACTAACTATAAGTAACTATGCAACTACATGTCAACTAACTTTCATTAATTTCCAACTACATGTCAGCAAACTTTCATTAGAGTAGTATTAGTAGACTGTTAGGTTAGACTGCAAAGTTACTTATAGTCAGTAGAATGTCTGTTAAAGAGCATCACAATAAAGCGTTAGCATATATTAAGCACAGAGTCTACTAATACTCTAATGACTGGTAGTTGACATGTAGTTGCAAAGTTACTTATACTTAGTGGAATGTCTAAAGCAGACTATCAAAACAAAGTGTTAACGAGTGTTTTTAAGGGAAAAAAAACACCTAAATCACATTTAAAAGCAAAACATATAGAGTATATGGTGGGGTACTCTTAATTACATTAAAGGGGTCATGAACTGGCTTTTAAAACATTTTTATATTGTTGTCTGAGGTCAACTTATGACGTTCGCTTGGTTTTTACATTCAAAAACATCAAAATGAGTAAGTAATAAGCTATTTTCTACCCTAGTTTTGAGCCTAGCTCAAAAACGCTCAGTTTTGCATATTATAATGAGTTTAATGTGTAATGCGTGAATCGGTGGGCGGGGCTAAACCGGCCTTGTTGAAGTAGGCGTTGATCTTCTTCTGCGGGGGTGATGTTTTATCCTCTTTGTCGTCATAGTTTCCCACTTTAAAAAACGAGTCGTTTGCTGAGCCTGGTGTCAATAAAAGCTTTTATTGGACTAACAAGGACGTTTTCAGTTCTGAAACTTACAGGATATTCTTATAATATGATGACCTCTTAGATTTCAAAAGCTCAAGGAAAATTTGATTTCTCAGTTCATCACCCCTTTAAAAAATATGACAAAAAAAGATGTAGGAAAGTATGTGTGTGCACAAGAGAGTGTGTGGGTGGTAGAGGAGTATATTTGACCAGGATGGTGCTGTTTCAGTAAGAACTTTGGGAATTAAAGAAAATAACTGATAGACAGACAGAGTGACAGACAGACCTTGGACTCAACATCCGCGTTGTGGTCATTCTGAAGAAGCAGAGCTGCAGATTTGGTGTCGTCCTTGCGGGCTGCAATGTGGAGCGCAGGCAAACGGACTTTACCTTTCGTATCATTCTCTAACAACAGAGAAACCACCTGATCATGACCCTGCTGCAAGGCTACGGCTAACGGTGTAAAGCCATCCTAAAGAGAGAAAGAGCAACAAACAGGCCTGATTATCGATTCATATACCGTATATATAGATTCAATATATTCATTGGTAATAATAAATATTTGTTGAGCATCAAATCAGCATATAAGAATGATTTCAGAAGGATCATGTGACTGAAGAATGGATTAATGATGCTGAAAATTCAGCCATCACAGGAATAAATACAATTTTTATATATTTATTTTATACTGCAATAAAATTTTACATGACTGTTTTTGCTGTATTTCTGATCTAATAAATGCAACCTTGGTGAGCATAGAGACTTTTTTCAAAAATATGACCTCAAAACTTTTACCAGTATATATATATATATATACCCCATTTTCAGAAAAGTTGGGACATTTTGTTAAATTCAATAAAAATCTACAATATGTGATTTGTTAATTCTCTTGAACCTTTTTTTAACTGACAAAAGTACAAAGAAAAGTTTCCCACTGTTTTCACTGACCAAAATAACTGTATGTTGTAAATATATATATTAATTTTATTTTGATGGCTGCAACAAAGCTCCAAAAAAGTTGGTACAGAGGCATGTTTATCACTGTGTCACATCACCTTTCCTTTTAATTACGCTTTTTAATCATTTGGGAATTGAGGATACTAATTGTTGAAGTTTTGTAAGTGGGATTTTTACCCAATCTCGCCTGATATTAGACATCTGCTCAACAGTCAATGGTCGTTGTTGTCTGATTCTCCTTTTCATGAAGGGCCATACATTTTCAGTTGGTCAGTGAAAACATTGGAAATATTTTCTTTGTACATTTGTCAGTTAAATAACGGTTCAAGAGAATTAACAAATCCCAGATTCTTGATTTTATTGCATTTTTAAAAATGTCCCAACTTTTCTGGAAATGGGTTTGTGTGTGAATGTATGTATACATATATACAGTGTATATATATATATATATATATATATATATATATATATATATATATATATATATATATATATATATATATATATATATATATATATACACACAGTATATATTCTGTGTATGAGAAAAAGAGATGTGGGGCAGAGGACTGAGGCAAGTAGAAAGCACTTACAACTCAAGGTCACCCAGGCTCACCTCAATAATCAATAAAAGACTCACACACCCACAAAAACACTCAAACACACACACACACACACACACACACACACACACACACACACAAACCTCTGTAGCAATGCTCTGGCTGGAGTTGTTCTCCAGGAGGAAGCGCACCACATCCAAATGGTTTTCCTGTGCGGCCATGTACAGTGGGGTAAAGCCATTCTGAAAAAAACATTACATTAATGTTATATATACATTATATATACATATATATCATTAGTCAGTCAGTATTTTTCTCCCTTTTTTCTCACTCTTTTCCCTTTATTTATCTTAGTTTTACTATTGCAAAACCGATATTTCAAGCTGCCATTTAAAAAATGACCTTAGCGTTGAAACTATTCCCATAACAGCACTTCAGAAGCCTCACAGCATTTTTAGAACCATGTGATGTGCCCTGTAATATATATGAACTGAAACAACAAATATTTT